>JAVQJG010111938.1:0-11295 GCA_036024015.1 Craterocephalus amniculus | reverse complement strand
CCCCCCCCCCCCCCCCCCCCCCCCCCCCCCCCCCCCCCCCCCCCCCACGTAACCAATGTAAAACTGATCTATATAGTAAAATATGCCCCAAAAAACTACTAAAACATTTACTGAGTTGCGGCTAGCATGGCCTACTATCGTTTATAGCAGAAGGAAAGTTAAGCATATCAGGTATTTCAAGCAGCGGACATATCATCTGGGAATAAAAACACTTGATATTCACACACATCTGCACCAGAAACCTTGGCATGGCCCAGATTTGTAGTTATTGTAACACACACACATACAGTGCGGTTACACATGCTAACACGTGCCCACATACACTGACAGATGTATGCACGCCCACACAGTAACTGTCAGTGTCTCATGAGGACACAATGCAGTAACGAGGGCGGGGAAATCTGTGAAGTGGCCATTTTGCCATTTTACAGTGCAAGTGGGAGCTGCTGGAAAGGACAGAGTGCACTCTGGGAAAAAGTGGCGGCTGAGCGGTCTGACTGAGCTGTGCTGAATGGATTGTGATGGCGCTGGGCCAAAAGCTTCAGAGCTTACTCAAAGTGGAGGGAGGACTGAAAAAAGTTAGACGGGGGCAAAACAGTGACCAAGAGTTCACAGGAGATAATAAAACATAAAGAAAAGATAAAAAGCAGCAAGCTTTCCAACCATAAATAATAAAAGTCCTCCACGTGAAGCCTTCTGAAGATTCATAATGGATTTCTATATGTACTAGCAACTGTAAATCAGATGAAAATACAGTTGTGACATGGACCCCAGGTCAAACCCCTGCTCTTAAACCAACGGAGAATAAGAACACAGTCACATTCATAATCCGAAAGAAAGAACTTTAAGAAAAAACGAAAAACTGTTTCTGTGATTCAGCAAACTGATAAAAAAACAAAAAAAAAACAGAGACACCAGAGGGCATTGCTCTTAATACCATGAACACTTGTGCCATTAGTCCAATTCTGTTAATACATCACTTATTCACCACTTATCTTTGGGCAAAAAGGAGAAAGAGGAAGAGCAAGAGGAGAAGAGTGACAGTGAGCCAGCACAGCCAATATTTCACCCAGCCCAGCTCACTGTCAATAGAGTGGCCACTTAGTGACCTGCAGGCCACAGATCAGGTTTCTATGGCCTCTACAGAGAAGTTAGACAGCGCCCCGGGTCTTTCAGAAGCTACAGATGCCAACAAGAGTTAGAAACCTGTTGCTTCATGAAAATGTTAAATGAATCAATTTGTACATGATAGAAAAGATCGGTCAATAAGTTAACTGCCGTGCTGGCTGCTGTGCTTTAGAAAATGCAGCATACACCTAAAATGACATCAACAGTAGACGATGGACATCAGCTAAATAAACCTCTTGAATCAGTGTTGTTGGGGAAAAAAGTGGTTGATGATAATGGTGTATCAAATATGTCGATTTAGATTCGATATTAATATCTATTCGACAATATGAAAAGCAACGTTTTAAAATTTAGTCTCAAGTTCCTTTTCCAAAGAGGTGCAAACATACTCCAAATATCCATCAACTTTTTGTAGACTACTTACACCCTGAGTGCAGCACCCTGTATGAAAATAAAAATTTGAACATGCACGTTGTGTTCAAATCGCTGGTAAAATACCACAGGAAAGGATAGCAATTTAGCAATTTAACCTCTTCTCACTGCACTGAAAAGATAGATGTTATGCCGGTTTTTGTGTTTTTTTTTTTTTTACTATGGGTCAGATGCTCCAGTTAAAAGTTAGTATTTTAAAAAAAAAAGGTCACTGTTCAAATGGTCATATTGAAATGTTTAAATAGGTTTGGGTTTATCTTTCAGATGGCCATGGTTTAGCAGAACTGGAACTATTGGATATTTCAGACTGGCTCCAAAGTGTTGTATAAGCTGTTAAGTGTAGTTTACAAAAGGCCAAAAAAGAAATAGAAACCACAATAATACGCTTACGAAGAAGGTGAACATGAAAAAGAAATGAGGGCAGAGCATATTATACAAAGAGAGATTTATTTTTCAAAATGAGATAGAAAAATGAAATTTTTCTATGAACATGAGTGGAACTTTGAGACTCAAATGACAGAAGTGCAAAACGGGATTACAGACAATTTGGTGAACAATAACCACTAAAGCGCATAAAAGCAGTGATAAATGGATTTCATGGTAGATCTGCAAAATTGACCCAGCAGCACCAGACAAATGCTATGATTTCCTTCTGAATTATGTTTGCAGTTTTGTGCATGAATTTAAGCATTTTGGAAAACTGGGTTGGTACCAACCGATCAAAATCCTTGTTTGTCTTAAACATCACACATGATTTGCGTGAGTGAGGTTAACAACAATTTTGTACCACCACTTACACACGCTGGTGGCCAAAAACTACCCATCATATGAATAAATCAATATTTTGAAGCCACAATCGGGATTATCTGAACAGAGGAGCAGCCAGTGATTAACCCTGCAGGGAGGAAGAGACTCTCAGATTTCAGAGTGTAAACGGAGATGTAAAGCAAAAGCAAGAAAAAAGAGAATCTCACTGACAGACACATCTTACTTCTGTCTTAATATTTAGGATTTCATCTCCTCAGTTCAAGTATAACTTTGGGTGCTGTATGAAAATACAAAGCGCATGATTTATATTTCTCCTCTTGCTAATCCTTTCATTGCTTGGATGGCAAATTACAACTACCACAATTACTCCTTAAGCAATGATGTGTACAGAAAGGCCAAACATTGAGCAGCCGCATGGAGACTACAAGTCACTCAACAATGTGAACAGCTGCCGTGTCAAGCGTTAACCACTCCAGCTGTGTTTTCCTCCCACGTCCATACACCAGGGTTCTTCTCACACCCAGTCATGGGCACAAACACAGAGCCACTTTCACTGTCCAAAAAGCTAATCCAACGAAAAAGAGAGAGGGGGGGCTTGTCCCCCAAGTACTGGACTGTGAATTAAAGATGGACGTAGCAACACCCACTTCTCTGTGAGCTGCCGCTTTTTAACAGCATTTGGCCATCACCATCTTAGTCTTTTTGGAGCTAAAAATCTACTCTTCTGGTGGAAAGATGTGTTACTTTAAAAATGATTGGACAAGAATATGTATGGAATTATTTTCACAAGAATAACCAGCATACTGATCAGAACGTTTACATTTATAATGATGCCATAATGACTTTTGGGAAAATAATTACTTACTGATCATTATACCTGTAAGATGTTAATGGGTTTTTTTCATGTGACGCTATTAAAGCAAGCCATGCTTTGAAACCAGCGGTATTGCACTTCAGAGATGTTATTGCAACCATTTTTCATAAGTTGACAATTTCCTGACATCTTAATGAAAATGTCTGTGACGTTCTCTGGTGAAAGTACAACAGCTCCTTTTCAGAGCATCCAGATTTAGGATGCGGAGCGCTTTACTTACAGCACTCACTTCTGAGGTTCTACTTGTTTTAAAATGTCCCTTGATAGTTTTTTTAATAACCTTTGAAGTATAACTGTCTGACAGAGCAGAAAGTAAACAGCCACAGAGCTAAAAAAACTGCACAAAACGCAGACCCAGTTACCGCTGCCACTCACTAAAAGTGTCAGAAAAATACTGTGTTCTGAAATACCTCAATGTCCCTCATCTGCAACCAAGCCATGGCCAGGAGGTATCGATTCCTCTTTGAGGAACCTTTTTTGTTCCAAGTGATGTGCTGAACTGTCCCTGGTTGTTAAAATAGCACACGGCATAAAACAGCGGCCACTCAGCAGAGTAATACACCAGTCATAAATCACTTAATTCTTTGCTCATCAGCTCAGTATTTTATGTTTTAGTCTAATTTTAGGAGCTGTTCCTCAAAATGACAATTTATCACCCACGTAAACACACTAATTTTAGTAAAAATAGAGCTGCTGATGGTATCTCTGACAAAGTAAAACAACCAAACAATTAAACAGACGCAGTGAAAAAAAGTGGGGACGTGGTGAGACAAACATGAAACAGAGGGGAGAACAAGGGATAAAGAATGAGAGGGGGTGTATCTGTGCAGTCTCTCATGCCTCCTCCTCTATGTACATTGCTCATTCATCCCAGCCGTACCTCCACCAATCACAGAGCAGCTTTCCTGTATGTGGGGCCTCCTAGCAGCATGGGGCCTCCACATGGCCATGTCAAGTGCCAGACGCACTTGCATGAGTCAACAAAGCCAGCAATAAAACTGACATGGGACAACGAACACGGGAGATCCACATAAAAAAAACACTTTATTCACACAGAAAAACACTGAACCTGCTAGAAAAAAGGGAAAAACACTGATGCATGAGATTACATCTGTAAAACTGTTGAATGCTACAGAAACAGACTACATACATGGACAGACCAATTTAAAAATTAGATGGGATCTCCATGATGCTGTTCCTTTAGCCGATCACATGGACATTATAATTCACACCTGCGAGGATCAGGGCTGAGCGTTACACACATTGTCAGAGTGATAAATGGCACTGTTATGCGACACTACCCTGTTCATGCTCCAGGGGAAGGGCAGCGATCAAGCTTTACATATTATGCTCACAGTGGGGATCTCAGTGAGGACATTTTCCATCAGGATATGAGCATCGCGCTGTTATCTTTCGATAATACGCTGCATCTGTATGAGGACGGGGCCGCGCATACTCAGTATGAATGCACAAGAGATTCATAAATATGTGCATCTATTGGGAAATATGGTAAGTCTTGTAACAAAATTGCAGCTCAGCTTTATAGTTCCATCCCGTCTCTCCTGTGACAGCATCCAGTGTGCTCGCCATCAGGGCGACTCCACATATACATTCGCACACAACCCACTTCGATCACGTGCCTTAGCAGACAGTGAGCGGGGATAAGGAGACAGTCCAGGTTGTTTTAAAATGTGAGTGCAGGAAGATAATCTCACATATGCACTCACACAAACAAGTGAAAAGATAAAAGCAAAAGCTTTCCATGATACACTGACATACTGTCTCTAGAGGATGTGTGATTATGATTTGGCCTTCAGCTGAGCTAAGTGTCAGCTGTGGCTCCAACATTTTGCTCATATCAATTTACTGCAACACCTTTTTCAGTGCATCTTGGCAACAACTAATATTGTCACATCATGTCATACAAACAATTAAATCAGGAGCCAAACTTCACTGCTGTATTGTAGTAAGATTATTGATTATTTAAAAGTCCAAACTCCATTTGATGTCATAATGTCATTTGTGTGGACTGTATCCCTGCGATGTCGGTGGGATCAGCTGGTCATCATCACACTGCATGTGAAGATGTACTTGGCACAAACAACGTCCATATGTGTGTAAATCAGCACGATTTAACAGATGCTTTAATCTATCACAACCTAAAAATTTGGAGCTGAGCGGTTCAGAGTTGTTGGTTTTAACTGGATGAGTCTGTGGCAGGCTTTCAGTTCAGAGGGGTTCAAGTTTCTAGGAGAGATCATAACAACTGTGTGCTGCTGAGATTAACACCAGTCAGCTGAGAAACAAAAAGGGATCTGTAAATTAATACCCGCAGTAATAAATATGTACAGTGATTTATTGCTCATGCAGAAAATGTACAATATGTGTGCACAGATGATAATATTTATATTTATATATATATATATATAAAATCAATGATCTGTTGCCGTGACTGTGAGACTGATCGGGCAGTTTGGGCCACTTCAGTAAAGTGCAGTAAAGTAGAAAACTGAACTCAGCACTACCCACAACCATAGCAACGTTAAAGATGCGAACTTAGATGAGATGAGAAAATAATTAAATGAAAATGAAAGTCTTTAGTTTCATACATTCTAGGTACTCTAAAGCATTTTCTGGTGGCTTTCTTGAGTGCTCACTCTAAGTGGCTGATCAGCGTCTTGAATGATTTCATGAGAACACAAGTGCTGGTGATTACAGAATGGTAAAAGTCAGCATGTCTCACACAGTCTATTCTGATTTCTCCAAAACAAGCTACACTTTCTCAACACCAAGGATAAGCTAAGAGAACAAACCTAAGACTAACTAGCAATCATCACTCAGGAAGACAAACTCAACATACATCCCTTCTATTACACTTCTTTCCTTTTTAAATCCATGTGGTCTTGCTGGTTATTTAATATAACATCCATTCTGCTGCCCTCTGCAGTGAAATATGGCTTGCACATATGCTGATTGTATGTTTTATGTGGCCTTCAGGAGATCACAAGATGAAAATAAGGCCACCAAATATTTATTTTGAGTATCAAGAAGTGTGACATAGACAAAAACCTTAATAAAAAATGCCTTTACATGAAATCTTGAGTTTCCTAATGTGTTTTTCCCAGTGGGATTGAAGATTTTCTTCTATGCACCAACATGTTTTAATGAAGAAAAATATTCAATCAGTGAATTCAAACTTCCAAACTGACTCAGGCAGCAGTTTTCTCCCATGATGCATCTCTCTCCTTGGGTTCCTTCTTTATGAAATTTCTCTTTGTGTAGTCCAGATGCTTTATTAAGACCCTCGCTCCAAACTGGTAAAATAATAGCTGCACAGCGGTTGCCACAGTGAATGCAGGTATCGGCGCTCCATTGATGCTGGCTTTTGGTTGTGGTTCTTAACTCTGGCTAAAGATGCTCAGAGTTGACTGAACCAGCTCACAGCTGCTGTTTTGGAACAGAACACACAGAGTTGCTCAGCTGAGTTTCTTTTTAGACTCAAGAGTTAGTTGAGCCTCTTTTCTGGAGCTTGGCCCTGGTCACGCATGGGGAAAAAAATAATGCTGTCAGATACCGTGAAAATAAGAAACTCTGAGAACCACTCATCTAGACTACCGTATTGGGTGAGTATTCCTGATTTCCACCAACCTCAGCAGCAGCTCAGCCAGTGCAACAGATACAAAAAGCCATGTTTCGTCCCCGTCCAGCCTCACTTGGACCTCATTTCCTCCATATTTAACTCAGCTGAGCTACCACTGACACCAAGTATGACCACATCACCGGGCTCCTACATCATAAGTTCAACATTTGAGGCATTCTGTGAAATTGATTCCCCAATTCCCACAATCCTGTTCCAAACTTCAATCCCTGATAAATGTAAGCTTTAAATGAATTCACCACAACACTTTGAATATCCCCCGATAGCTAAATCTTTAGATTTCACATCAGACAAACTCAACCTCAAGGCTTCATCTCTAATGCAAATATGTCTGTGCTTAAGTTTGTTTTCCCCCAGCTGCTTGAACAGGCAGACACAGGACACCATAAAAATCAACATATTCACTCCACAAATATACAGAGAGGAAACTCAGCCCCGGGCATCTTTAAATAATATGCATCCCAATTTAGCATGTGATCTCTGGGGGGAGATCAAGATGCACTCACAAATTGCAGCTGACACACCCAAGCTCGCACATACGTAAACAAGCAAGCCGGCACACGGGGTGCACTTCATATACCTCAGCAAACACACACACACAAGCAGGTATATCTCATTTACCCTAATGTGTAATTAGCCATTCTCAACAGACCCAGCTGGCTTGTTTTGAAGTCTCAGGAGATCTGTGTATGTATGAGAAAGTCCTGAAAGTATCCGTTAAGTTGGTTCAGTCAATAGTAAAATCCAGAAAATGTGTCATTAATCATCCTATTTGCATCATTTACTAATACATTAAAAATAACTATTAAGTGAAGCAATAGAATGTGGAGTGCTGATAAAAAATGAGATGGAGATATGGAGCTTTTTCTCTTTTTTCAATTCAGCCTCTGCACAGTATGATAAACACAAACAGCGTATATGCGTTGAATTTTCTGAAGCGCTGCCAGAGCTTTGTCACATGAGCAACAACAGAATGACAACCTATGCAAGTCATCCCACTGGCATCCCACTACCTCCACAACGGAAATGTTTAATATTCTGCAGATGCCACCAGGTTGCAAAGCTGTCTCTCTGGTGCAGACACAACAAACTGGAGCTGACTACACACTGAACATTGAAGATCACTATAGAGTTCAGGAGGAATTACAGATGACAACTCGTCTGGAACAAACAGATGGAGAGCAGCACCGGCGCCATCATGAAAAGAGTCCTGCATGGGGAACTTCTGGTATGTATACGAAAGCCCCTCCTTAAGCTGGAATACATGCTTGGTGCTAAATATGACAGCTTGATAAAGAATAACATACTTAAAGCAAAAGAAAAAAGAAAAAAGATTCCATTGGTACCCCAAGGGTAATGATAAATAGATCAAACCAAAGTACTATCCAATGCAGGGATGTTACAGTTATCCGATTTCAAAATTAATCACAGTATAAAACACCACCATGAATTCATCATCAAGTTCCCTCAATACTGTCACTTTTCATATAGGATTATGTTTGAACCATATCAGCAGATCAGTGCAGCTCCCACATGGAAAAAAGACAAAGTCACACAACATCTGAGTTTTACTGCTTGTGTTGTTTTATTTCAGTGGGTGTTACAAATGAGGTGCATCCCAAGTGGGAAAGTAGAGAAAGAGGCAGAGGAAGAGTTATTCATTCCAAACAGACGGATTAAGACATCCATGTGGAATTTTTCGGTTATAGAAAAAAATGACCAAGGTGTCATTGTGGAACCTGGCAGCCCGTAAAGCATGTCATGAAAACGTTGCTTTGAAATGAGGAATAACAGTGAATATGTTTCACCAGCTGCAGAATAACCTCCTGTCTTGGTGAAAGTAACAAAGTGATGGTAAATGTACAATAACTGGGTTAAAGTGTGTTAGTGTGTAGCTGAGATAAGACTGACATAAAATGTCATCAAGTCATATGCAATTTTGTAATTGTGTGCTGCTTGGGTTAAGTGGCTGTCACTAAACATTACATGATACAGATGCAAAAAAAAAGGCAAGTCTCAAACTTTTTCAATACTTAGTTTTGCGTTTATTGACTCGTGAAGCATCATCAGAATTATTTTCATAGTCGAACTGTGTTCAGTTTCAGATACATGGTCTTCTTTCACATTTATTTATTGTTTACAGAGCAGGGGATATTCTGTTGGAATGGGACTTTTTGGTCACTTTACTATAAGCAGTGGTTATGTGATTTTTAACATTTATAGAATTGTGAAATTTCTTAGCACATAACTTTCAGGATAATCTGATTGATATCATTACTATAACATCCCTATCACGTTGCCCACACTACTTTCTTTTCCTTTCTTTTAAGTCTAAAAGCTACTCAAAGCATAAACCTTGATGTCCACACCTTTTAATGCAATCTATTAAAATACTTTTGGAAGCAATATTAAGACAAATTTCTGATTTTCTTTGAATAATTAACACTCAATTATGAATAAACATGTAAGGACTTGATATAACAAGTGTTTTCACACCCTTTTCTACAAAAAAGTAATTAAACTAGCAAGCATGAAGAAAACATACTAAATATCCTCATCAATTCATTCACTTCAAGAAGTAGAATGTCAAGAAATACAGTTTCAGTGTTCAGTGTGGTCAACATAAGTTTGATGCAAAATGTCATTTACCTCTTTCTCCTTCGCAGTGTTGTAACTTTTCCTTGCACCATCTGTTACGATGATGTATAAAAACTGAAATATAAAATATGGACATATCATCCTCTAACATTGTGTTGAGCCAGAAAGCCTCCCCTTTGTGTAACTTATCTACATGATGTTTATGCTAGACCGCACTTTGCACCACGAAACCAAGGTGCAGAATGTGGAATAAATTGTTCCCCTAAAGAATCATTTCCCTCTCGCTACCATGACCAACAATGTGCAAATTTATTTCAGCAAGGATATTTTCACAGTCAGTGAAAGAAGAGCAGTAACCCAGTCTCACCCAAGGACTGCTGGAGGATTTTTATTAGCATCAGAATTTTGTTGTTTGTCGTGGTTTGTTGTTGTGCAAACATGCTAAACCTGAACATATTATTCCCCTTTTATCACTGGCAGAAAGGATCCGTCAAAGGACTCATCACAAAAAGTTATTTTTTTAAGAGATTTGAGAAAAAGCTAAAAATAAGACACCAAACATTGATGTGATGACGATGAGTACAGACTCGAAGGGTATGTGAGGAGCTTTTGAGGAAATGTTTCAATTTGAAAAGCTTTATTTTGGATCATTTCTTTTTCTGAACAGATTTGCCATTGTTCCATTTTAGTCATGATATTTTATTATGTTTACAGAGCAACATGACAAATCTACATCAATTTGACTATGTAAGGTGATAGAATAGGGTTTGATAAAACATACTGAGAGTTTTGTACTTTTTCTTTACATTTTATTACCTTTTAAAGGTGCTTCAATCCTCTCAGCTACCTCCAAAACTCTACCATCACAGGTAAATAGAATCAATTTTCTCTGCAGCTCATGTAGACATCCTTGCATTTTCTATAAATATCAACAGAAAACAGAATATATGTTGTTGTTTTTTTCTTCTCTTTAACGAAAAGCACAGCTTCCTTGTAAATAACAACACTATGCATGTGTGACCAGCTTACAATGGCTGCTGGTGCTTTTCTCTGTGGCTGAGCAAACTGAAAGAGCAAACTGAAAGAGGGCAGGAATGGCTGTTGCTTGCTACAGTCACTAGATGTGTAACCAAGTGCTTTAAAAAGCAAAATCACTTGAGAGGGATAAAGAGTCACTAAGAAGAATAATTAAGTTAGAAGCAGTACTCTGAAGATGAGGCATTCGAACATATGAGGTAACTTGAAGCAAAATGCCTCTAGAGGTCATGTTAATTTTAAATCATGATGCTAAATATCTCCTGTTTCTCTAAGCTGCAGAAAAAGATTGTTAAGAGAATTAAAATTGAGGAATAAATTTCAAATTGCAAGAACAAAAATGACAAATAAAATACAATAATTGTCATTAATCAAAACAATTATCATGATTGTCCAGTAAATTGATCTTCTGGTCTTTACCAAACCTGCCTAAAGTTCAGCATTATCAGTCTGTTCTGGCTTTGTACAAAAAGAAAACAAAAGAAAAGAGAACTTATGCTGCCTTCATGTGCTATCGTATTTCTGGTAAATCCAAAAACCGACGAAAAAATTGCACATGAACACCCACTCGTGTCGTAATTTCCACTGGGAAACTGGAAAAATCTTAAGATGCCCGAGTTGCCGAGATGAGATAATCTTTGACCTTTCAGCATGGCGGAGAGCAGCGAGACGATTGTGTTTGCTAAATATTACGTTATGCTAAATGTTCTCTGCTGCTGTTTGTAGCCTACTCAATGTTGTTGCATACATTTTTTTATATAGTATCTCCAATTAAACGTATGTCATTTTAAAAAAGAATTTA
>JAVQJG010111935.1:0-12598 GCA_036024015.1 Craterocephalus amniculus | reverse complement strand
GCTGCTCCACCAGAGAAAATAAAACAGTAATATTTTATGCAAATATTAAAAATGCATACAGCTCCTCTGCCCTGTCACCTTTAGGAAGATCTGACCATAATCTGGTTCTTCTCACCTCCTCCTACAAGCCTATCGTTCAGCAGCAATCAGTCATTGCAAAGACTATCAGAAGCTTGTCTAATGAAGCTGAAGATGCTCTCAGGGGATGCTTTCAGGCTACAGACTGGAACGTCCTTTGTGAACCTCATGGAGATGACACCAACTGAGTGTGTGACAGATTATATAAACCTACAGTCTACAGGCCTGCTCAGACAGCTATGTCCGATTCTCCAGCAGCTGTTCAACACCAGCCTGGGTCAGAAAAGAATCCCGGTGCTGTGGAAAACATCCTGCCTTGTTCCAGTACCTAAAAAACCACAACCAGCTGAACCAAAAGGCTACAGACCAGTCGCCCTGACATCTCGCAACATGAAAGTCCTGGAGAGACTCTTACAGGCTCACCTCAGCAAGCAGGTGAACACCTTTCAGACCCATTACAGTTTGTATACCGTAATGGGCTTGGGGTTGAAGATGCCGTCATCTACCTGCTTCAGAGAACCACTCTCATCTGGACCAATCAGGCAGCACTTTAAGGCTCATGTTCTTTGACTTCTCAATGCTTTTAATACGATTCAGCTGCTCTGCTGTGTGAGAAGGTCCATAAATTCCAGGTGGATCCCTCCACAACCACCTGGATTTATGACTAGCTCACAAACAGACCACAGTTTGTGAGACTTAAAGGTTGTGTGTCTGAGATGGTGGTCAGCAGCACTGGAACACTACAAGAAACTGTACTTTCACCATTTCTATTCACGCCGTACACCTCAGACTTCCAGCACAACTCTGAGTCCTGTCATCTGCAGAAATACTCTGATGAATCAGCAGTTGTTGGGTGTATCAGTGATGGACAAGAAGCATAGAACAGAGAACTGGCCTGTCAGTTTGTTAAATGGTGCGGTAACAATCATCTCATCTTGAATACCAAGAAAACAAAAGAGATGATTGTTGCCTTCAGGAGGAACAAGAACACACATAGAAGTGTTTCCATCGTGGGAGAGGAGGTGGAGGTGGTGGAGGAATACAAGGACCTTGGAGTTCAGCTGGACAATGGACTTGAAGGCAACGTTGAGTACATTTACAAAAAAAGAAAGAGCAGACTCTACTTATTAAGGTAACTGAGATCTTTTAATGTCTGAGCCAAAATGTTGCACAACTTCTTAATTTTACACTTTCTGTTGTTGAAAGTGCAATCAGCTTTGCAGTGATCTGCTGGGGCAGCAGCATCCCAACCAGAGACATGAGGAGAATCAACAAACAGATCAAGAAAGCTGGTTCTGTGCTTGGAGTAACTCTTGTACCGATGGAGCTGATCGACCAAAAAAGAATTCTGCACAAGCTGATGAAGATGATGGAGGATTCTTCACACCCTATACACAACACAGTGATGAAACAACAGTGTATTCAGAGAGAGGCTTGTTGAGGTCCAATGCAAGACAGAGAGGTACAGAAGATCCTTCGTTCCAGCAGCCATCAGACTGAAGAACAAAGCCCAACATTAATATTGCTATTATTGTTATATCATTATCATTGTCAAAAAAAAAAAACTTTTACAACATTGAATATCCCTCTAGGATTATTAAAGTATTTCACATTTCATTTCAAAATCAGTTTGTGAAATTGGGCCAGTGCTGGTCCCTGGTGTAGCTTCAGCTCCTGGACTTAACAGAACTCCTCCAAGTTTTCGTCTCTCTTCTGGAAATGATGCACCAGCTTTTTCTTTTCGTCTTCTTTTTTTCTTTTCTTTTGCTGTACTAGATGCTGAATACCAGTGAGATTTTACCACATTACAAGTCTTTTTTTTCTTTTTTTGGAATCTATACCCTTTATTCGCAATTTCCCATCGGACTTGGTGTGCATGGACAAAACGTGGATTTCTTCAACCCCAAATAATTCGCAATTTCGTGTCATTTATTAGCAGTGGACCCAGTGTGTAATGGCCTTAGGAAGCAGACTTGTACAACAACGACGATGAAACTGGGGAATCACCAGCGACCTGGCAATGAACAAAACAATCCAAGGGATGAATTTACACTGAGGAGAGTAAACTAAACCATGGGCCGTTTTCACAAAGAATCTTCCGGCTAAAAGCAGCTCCTAACCTGCTGAAAAAGTTGGTGCTAAATTTAGGACTCCTAGATTTAGTGTGTCACAAAGTATTTTAGCACTAAAACTAACTCCTGAATCTGAATATTGTTGGGAGTAGTCAGGAGGAGGAAACCAAAGAGGAAAGCCGCTGATGACTGCTGCAGCAATCCATGGAACCCAGTCGGTGTTTGGGAAAATGTTGACGATGCAGAGCTTTTAAAAATCTTAAAAAGGTTAAAGCTCACTTTAAAATGTATTTTTTAAACTAAATGTTAACTGAACTTGAATGAATGAACTAAACAGAGATATTTGGTGGTTGGCTTCAAACTCAGACAAATTCCAGTAGTCCAACCAACAGGAAATAAAAGCATCAACACCTCTGAGTCAGCCTGAGGGAGAACTTGGCCAACTCTGGCTATATTTTTAAGGTGATAAAAACCTATTTTTGTCACATTTTCTATGTGGGGGATGAAAGTAAGCTGAGAGTCAAAAGTGTCTCCCAGGTTCGTTCTTTACACATTACGATGGTTTAAAATCTTGTAACATTGGTCAAAGTTTCTCTCCATTGCTTTCAGGCCGATAACTAAAACCTCTGTTTTGTCCTGGTTGAAGACAAACACAAGCGATCTCCACCTGATTTCTGTTCCATATATCTGATTAAATGAGGGTGTTTCTGAATGTACGGACCATGCACGGGCACGAGCAGGTGATTTACAACATGTGGGATTTAGCAACAACTTATTACTTAGCACCATGCTACCCATGGCTACGACATGGTTGATCCAGACTCTTTTTGTACTTTTACACATTCTAAATTTCCTTTGTAGGATGACAAGTAGTAATGTTTCCATGAATGACTGATTAACAAGGGCCCGGGTGTTTAGAGAGTAGGAAGTAAAACAAAATGTACTACAGAAGAGGTGAACTACAAAATATACTGTGACAGAAGACCAAGACATCAGTTTCAGTAACTGTTTATAGGCTTGTCAAGAAGCACGCAAACACTTGTGTTTGTCTTATTTTATATTCATTGATAAACCTGAGAACAAATAAATAAAAAATTATTGCAATATGTAATATGAATATATTATGCAAACAAAGAAACTCAAGAGCTGGAAGATCAGCCACATTAATTTAACAGAGCTGGCAAAAAAACAGTATTTACTACATTTCCCATAATGCTTAGAGTTTACTGAGCATACAAAGCAGCTCTCTGCTGCTCCTGCGTAAACAGTATGAGCTTATAACTGCATGCTTCACTCATGAGATGCTTAAAACACGCATGCACATATCGTGACGCTCTTCCATTAAATACAGGAACTAAAGAAGCGTTTGCCACGCCAAGTTGCCAAGTGTCCTAAGTGTTCAGTTTTCACTGTAGTGAACATTACCAGCTGGAGCTGCACAGTGTCAGAGATTATAAATGATCTTTGATAAAAAAATCTTTACCTGCATCGACATCTGACACTGACACAATGTGCTAAACGTTAACATACACACACACATCACACAGTTTGTTACTGCATTAGAAACTGCCACATACCCACGGTCTGTGTGCTCCAGATGATGGCCTCGATAAATGGGGGCCCCGACCGAAGGTTCACAAACCAGATATTCCAGAAACTGCGTACTGATGCGGACCTTACCGAGCTGGACCTGTTGTTGGAAAAGGGCTAAACTTTTAAAAAAACGGAGACCAGAGAAAGAAGAGAGCAAAGTTCTCATTTATTCTGCCCATTTCCTCTGATGGATGCATGAACTGTCGCTGATAAATGTGGGAGCAGCGATTGAGATGTGATGTCAGGACAACTGTTTTCCTTCAGCGGGTGTCACACTCGCTGCTGGTGGGCAGTCATTCTCCTGCTGCATCACTGAAGTGACGACGTCCCTTTCGGCAAACTTGTCACCTTCGTTCATCCAGCTGACAGCTTCGGTTCATCATGAGACAACACCATCAGCCCGGTGTATTTTTGGCTAATTCTGACCGTATTCATCTGCCACCGGCTCACTGAGCAGCTGACTGACTGTATTCTGTGTACATGTCTTACCATGCCCTCCATGCATCAGTGCTACGCCTCTGACTGATGAGCATCTATGTGTTTCCACTTTTATCCAGGGTCGGGTCAGACTCCAGGTTCAGGAGGGAGACCCAGGCATCCTGCATGGACTGGACAAGTTTGACTTTGTCCACATCTCTGACTTTAAACATTCAGGGATGTAGCGACTCTGACACCCCGTATTGCCTCCGTCATTAGCCTTCTCTATACCCACACACGAAGGTGGTCAAACTCTACAGTCCCCCTCAGCAACTCTGCAAGAGTAAAGATCTGGTCCGCTGATCCAGGACCTGTGTGAAACCCACATTGTTCCTCCTGTATCTGAGCTAGACAATCACTCAGGAGTCACCTCTCCTCTCCTGAGAAGGCTGATCCCTCGAAACTTGACCTCCATCGCAGTCGGCAACTCCTCAGGTTTTGTCCTGGATCTGTGCCATTAGAAAGACATCCCCATGAAATGTAGAGCCTTCAGCATCTCAGGGAAGCTCTCGCCCATCTGTGGGTTTGAGCCACAGCCCTGCTGGCCTTCCCTGTCAGCTTCTTCAGGTGACGCTAAATCTCACGTTGTTTTCCACCAAAGAAGAGCTGGTGCTGGAGCTGGAGTCAGTCTTCAACTGGTTCATTTCTGGTGTTCCCAAAGAACCGGTTCTGTTTCCCACTGAAAGAAACGGCCAGTGCTGCGTCAGAATGTCACTTTTATCCAGGCGCTGCGTTTTGATGATGGGGATCACCCGTTACCACAGCGTCCCAGTTTCCTATTCTGGTCCTATAAATCTTCCTTAAACAGATAGCTGGTCGATGCTGCGTTCATGCTTTGTCCAATGGGTCCCAAACAGTTTATTCTGGATTTCTGTAGATGACCAAGTAGAAAAGAGAAACACTGGGTCTCCTCCTGGGACACGTTACTTTGTTTTGGTTCTCCATTTCCTGGTATGGAGGTGCTGGACCGGTGTCAACCTGTTCCAGTTTGGCCAGGTGGCCCCGTCCCCAACCGCTGATGCAAACTGGTTCTGAACTCTGTCCCAGCAAACAGTCGGTGCCGGCATAGAACCAGTTCTGGGAGCCAGGAGCTGGTGCTGAGACTGGCTCTGAGTCCGAGCCAGCACTGGAACCAGCTCGGTGGAAAAGGGGCCACATTGAACTGATCTTAGTGTTAGCCTCGCAGTGAGAAGGTATCTGGTGTTCATGATTAATTGTGACAGAGGGGGAGCGTCCCACTGACCTACAGGTGCTGTGGAAACAGCTGAGACCTGTGTTTCTCCCACTGAGGACACAATCATGGTTATACCTCTCGGCTGGCTCAGGACTCCTCATTGCCCCCCCCAACATGTAAGCACATTACAGCCAGAGAAGCAGCAGCAGAATGGATGGCTGGAGTCTTCCTGATGTCTCTGGAGGAAGCTGCAGCAGATACATCCTGATCCATTTCTTCTGTTTCCACAGAGTTGATTTGATTTCTTTTTTACACGACAGGAACAGCTCATTGGTAAACAGAGGGCTAAATTTAGCCGACTTAACCAACGGGATATTTTTCATTTCTAGTCTCTGGGCGACTGTAGCAGACTCACACTTCCTAAAATAGATGATAAAATTAGAAAGGCAAGACAGTGACAGATGGCAGCAGACAGACTTTGGGCACCGGAAAAGGGATTTACAGGTTCAGACGAGTTCTGTTGTTCTCTTTAACCATTTTAAATAAAGATATGAGTCCAGTTCTCTGATAGTTGCTGAAGTTTCAGCGTGCAGCACAGAGGATGCTGATTCATCTATAAGACGTTGCCTCTGCAGGAGAACTCAGCCCACTCCTGCAGCCATATGCACCTCTCTCTCTCACACACACACACACACACACACACACACACACACACACACACACACACACACACACACACACACACACACACACACACAGTCACAGTCTTTTCTATTTTGGGAGAAAATGTGGGTTTATAAGATTTGCAAATCATTGCAAATACGTCTTCCATGAGCAGCTTCCTCATCTGTGAAGCTCCATCAATGCTGAAAAGTACATGGAGGTTTTAGAGCAGGGATCCTCAGTCCTGGTCCATGAAGGCCGGGTCCTGCAGGTTTTAGAGTATTCCCTGCTGTGAGACACCTGAAGCACACTCAGACTCTTGCAGAGCTTGATAACGATAGAAATAAAACCTGCAGGACACGTGTGTCCCGTCCAGACATTGTCTCTGTCAGGGAAACCTCGCACATCTCAGGAAGACCATGCTGGACCACAGACGGCATCATCACAGCTGGTCTGGACCTGAACCTGTACCTGGTCCTGGTCCTGGTCCTGGTCCTGGTCCTGGTCCTGGTCCTGGTCCTGGACCTGGATCACTGGAAGAAAGTCTGCAGACATCCGGCTCGACCCCTGTAGGAGCCTTGGACCTGTTGTGGTCCAGCAGGTGGACCTGATGCATGTTTCTGTTTTCTCCTGGGGTGCAGTTCCTCCCACCGTGGAGCCAGTTTACACGGAGGTCCGCCAGGCTCTGGGCCGAGCTTTCAGCCTCAGCTGCCGCCTGCTGCAGGCCCATCCAGCTCGCATCCTGCAGTACGAGTGGAAGCTGGGCTCCCGCCTGCTGACCGTCGGCGAGTTCACAGACCAAAAACACGACACGGAGTACCACGTCAGAGCTCTGAACCGGGAGGGCTACGGTGAATACACCTGTGACATCACCAACGAGGCCGGAGCGGGACGCTGCACCTTCCTCGTCACAGGTGAGATATTCATTTAATTAGTAATTATTATTATTATTATAATTATTATTATTATTATTATTATTATTTTGACTGAAACCTTGATGATAATAATAATACATTTTATTTGACAGTGCCTTTCACGTCACTCTAGGTCACTTTACAAAAAAAAGATAAAAACAGAAAAGATAAAGTTAGAAGTCATAGGCAGTTTTGAACTGGATGTGAAAAGGTGGAAGCTGTCGGTATTTCTGATTTCTGATGTCGGGGGGAGGGAGTTCCAGAGTCGGGGAGCAAAGCAGCAGAGGCTCTGCTCTCCGTGGTGCTGAAGCGGCCAGAAGGAACGGTGAGGAGCACAGAGGGGGAAGACCTGAGCGGGACGGAGTGGCGATGTGGATGAGGTCTGACAGATAAGGGGGGGAGAGAGGTTGTGAATAGTTTTAAGTAGGTGTTTTCAGTATGGGGGGGACTGCTGCGGATTTAAAATGGGTAGGAACAACAGTGAGGAGTGAATGATGCCAGATATGAGGGGGAACAGAGAGGGAAGACAGGTGGGGATGGATAAATGTCTATTCTCTCAGCTAGTCCCTCCTGGCTGTAACTTTAACTCTCCTTTAAGACCTCTTTTAGACCGGTTCTACCAGCAAAAAACTGACGTCTTCTCCAGTTCTGAAGTACAGCTCTTTCAAATGGATTTTACACTCCGGTTCTCTGTGGACTTTGGGAACTTTGGCCCACATCTGCTGTATGTTGAGCCGTGTCTGGCCCAACTCTGGCCCGGATTCGGCCCCAACGTGTCCAGTATCTGTGTGCTGCTGCTGACTTGGCCAGGACTCACATTCATAGATGTGTTGCAGTGGTGGAAAAACAAATGTACACAATCACAAATACTTTCAAATGAAAAAGTTTTAATGGCTTTTTTCAGGTTTTATTTAATACTTTTGCTGAGACTGTACAACAGAACCGAAGACCTTAGAGTGCTACTTAATGCACTAGTTTGAAAATGTAATTGAATATGTAATTATTGTTTTATTTTTCTGTATGCATCTATTTTATCTCGTGCTCATATTGTACAGCTCTTTTGGGACAATGCTCTTGTTTTAAATGATAAAATGGATGGGACCGGAGACTTCCCAAATGCACAGGGTCACTTTTCCACCACTGTATGTTAGTAAGACTAAATAAATGTTGGATTAAAATGAATGAAAACTAAAGGCAACCTCTCTGACCTCTGACCCCTGTGTGTCCCCAGGGAAAGCCTACCCTCCAGAGTTTTACTACGATACCTACAGCAGTCTGTGGCTGAGCAGGCCTCAGGTTTACAGCTTCAAGCTGCAGTGGACTCAGATGGAGCCCGGCGCTGTGGACCGGATCCTGGCCTACAGACTCGGGATCAGACAGGTCAGTCCAGATCAGGTCAGACACAAGACTCCCGGCTCACAAGGGGTCTGAAAACGGTCAAATCCTCCCTGTGTGTGTCCCAGATGGGCCAGTCCCGCTGGTGGGAGCAGGAGATTCCCATGGAGGGAGGCATCCAGAAAGGCCAGCTGCTGACCTACAACCTGACTGAGCTGATCAAACCAGAGTCGTACCTGGTCCGCCTCACCCCCATCACCCGCTACGGAGAGGGTGACGCCACCGAACGCATCATCACGTACAGCCGTGCGTTTTTTCATTCGTTAATTTTTTCTTTCACTCTTTCATTCTTTTATTCTTTTTTATTTTTTCACTCTCATTCTTTCTTTCGTTGTTTTATTCACTAAATCTTTCATTCTTTCTTTCTTTCTTTCTTTCTTTTTCTCAGTCTTTCATTCATTCTCTCATTCATTCATTCATACTTTCTTTCATTTTTTCTGATTCTTTCTTATATTCTTTCAATCTTTTTTTCATTCATGCTTTCATTCTTCCTTTATTTATTTCATTCTTTCTGTATTCTTTGCATATTTAGCATTTTTGCAGCCTCATGCATCGAGGATTTAACCCTCCATCTATTATAAGAACAAATATAAATAGATTTTAGGAATAAATAAATCTTTCTGATACACAGAACTCCCCTCCATTACTTCAGCTTGTGTTTACTGGTGTTACTGGTGTTACTGGTGTTTACTGGTGTTACTGGAGTAACTGGTGTTTACTGGTGTTACTGGTGTTACTGGAGTAGCTGGTCTGAGCCTGTTTTCTGTCCCTCCACAGCTCCTGTTAACCCACATCTCAGTAAGTATCTCCAAGCTGACACTGTGGTCAGGAAGTGAAACCACACAAAGCCGTACTACTTCTTCACATCTTTTAATGTTGTAACATGGACTGCAGTGTACCAGGATCACCACTGAGTGTGTGTGTGTTTGTGTGTTCAGGGGAGTTCCAGTGTGGTTTTGAGGACGAGGCGTTGTGTTTGTTCTCTCAGGACACAGCAGATGAGTTTGACTGGAGCCGTCGCAACGGCGCCTCCCGGAGCAGCAAATCCACACCCAACACGGGGCCCGACGCCGACCACACGGGTTCCAAGCAGGGTACGCACGCACACACACAGGCACACACACATACACACACACACACACACACAGCTGAGAGTTTATCAGTTCAGACAAAAAAGATTAGAAAATGAAATTAGTTTTTTTTGGCTTATTTCCACAAATATAAACAAAATCTTCCCAAAACTCTTTTTTTTTAATGCGAGGCAGCAGCTCAGGATGGAGAGGAGGAGGTTTGATTCCCAGAAAGCAAGCTGGGGTGACCTTGAACCAGGCACCAAACCCTCATGTGTCCACATAAAGAAGAAGCAAGCAGCAGGAAATGTAGCGGAAGTCTAAATGAGCCGGAGAAAAGAGAACAGGTACTCCTGACCAACAGCTTCAGACCAGACTGGGGCAGACTGGATCGGTCCAGACCAGGTCCCAACAGAACCCTCAGACCATCCCACCATGACGTAGACGTCATCATGCTGCAGGTTGCTGGGACGTGTCTGCTGCAGACCAGAGACGCGGACTCAGTCCTCCTGATAGCCGGGTCACGGTTCATGTGCAAACGGACTATCCTGTAAAGAAAGGTGTTTTCCAGCCAATACATCATCAGGAAGAAGGAAGAGCTTTAGACCCGACCAGAGTCTTGCAGGGACCAGAGTCCTGAAGAAGAAGTATATTATATTATATAACATTACATTAGATTGTATTGTATTGTATGGATCCCGCACATACAAGGCCTGAAAACTGTCAGTCGTCATAAATAAGGAGGATTCATGTGGATTTTTGCTTTCTATTAAAAATGAAGGTGCTAAGTTTAGATTTATCTCTGCATTAATGGTTTAATTATGACAGCCATGATAAAAATCTCTTCTTTTTAAAAAAAATGTTTGTCATAGATTCATAGGGAACCAGTGGTTTAGACAACAGCAGTGAGGTTTTCTAGATTTTCCAGGTGGCTTTCTCGTATAAATCAGACCAAGACCCCGGACTATCCTGGTGTTTGAATCATACAGATTCGTGTTATAAATAAGTTCAGATTATTTCTGCAAGCAGCTTATAAACTAAAGTTGTTTCACTTTGTCCTGATACAGTGGGATGACATCTCTGTCTGGAGGTAAATTACAGGAGAGACACCAGTTTAAACCAGATTTATCAAATAAGTTATAAGAGAAACTCACATAAGTGTGTTGAGGACCTGGTGGTCCAGGCTGGACTGGTAACCCAGTCACGTTTGCTTTTACATGATTATTCTGTGAACTGCAATCAGACACAACAGCTTAACATTATTAAACCGTTACACCTCCAGGCATTAGCAGAGAAGGTGGGCAGCGGGTCGAGCGGCCAGCACACCATGCCATCCATCACAGATCAGTCAGTGAGGTGATTAATTCCTCGTCCAGCCCTGGTGAACCAGCCCTCTCCTCATTTAAAACCACTTCCAGGAATCCTACCTAGCCCAGCTCTGTATGTGATGATGAATCAGGGAAGATGAGAGAAGATGCTTCCGTTTCTATTTGGCTCTATCCAAAGTTTGTGTGCTGGATCCAGAAGATTTGATCCGATGTGCTGGATCCAGAAGATTTGATCCGAGCAGAGGACCCTCGTTTTTCCTCTGCTCATACGCACAGATGCACTCAAAGAGTGGAATTCCTCATCTTCCTCTAGAGAATGTAGTGGCAGCAGGTGTTTAATTTATCAGCTGGAAGTGAAAATCAGCAATGTGGGTCAGATTCAGCCTAGTAACAGATGATCAGCAGAAACTAAAGGCAAGATCACTCCAAGAGAAGCGAGAAATTCGAGGCCGCAAGAACGGGAAAAAAGTTTGTTTTTATCAGGGCATCTCATCCTCCACAAGCAGCAGCGTGAGGCGTCTGTCTCTGCGTCCACTGAACACATCCCCTCATGGTTGAAGCCACCACACCAGGCTCTGACACCGGCTTGTTGCTGTGGTTTTCCAGGTTTCTACATGTACATCGAGGCATCACGGCCACGGTTGGATGGGGACAAGGCCCGTCTGCTGTCCCCCACCTTCAACACAAACTCCAAGAGTTCCTCTTCTTCTTCATTCAGCTACAACCCCGCCTACTGCTTCGCCTTCTACTACCACATGTACGGCAAACACATCGGTAAGAAACACGTCACCATCTGCCACTGCAGCACGTTTACCATGAGAACAGACAGTCCCTCACTGGCTTGTTGCTGTGTCTTGCAGGAGCTTTGAATGTTTTCTTGCGTCAGAAAGGTCAAAAGGTGACGGACACCTTAGTCTGGAATCTGGTTGGTAACCAAGGAGACCAGTGGCACCAAGCCAGGTTCAACATAAACCCAACCACAGCCTTCCAGGTACAGGAAACATAACATGCTCAGACTTTCACTCCACAGCATTTCAGCTTTGACTGGTCCATTTAAAGCTTTTGTTTAATTTGCATTGTCCCAAACAATCTTCCCCAGCTTATTACCAGTGGTTGGTTCTTTCTCTTTGGTTTTTGAATGAGTCATGTTTGGATCATTGCATTGCAGAATGGTTTTACCATCAGTGTGAGGTAAAATATATCATTCCTGTGGATGTGTGTTGTCTCTCCATCTGGATAATCATGGTTCAGTCCAACAGCACAGCTACTCGAAATGAAAATAATTAGATTCTTTATACAAACTGCTCTTCCTGACTCCTCTTTCTGTAGATGATGATGGAGGGAGTCCGAGGCTCTGGGGTTGAAGGAGATATTGCAGTCGATGATGTCACCATTGAGGAGGGTGAATGTAAAGATCCTCCTCCCAACAGTGAGCACCATCAAGTTTGGTTTTGCAACGAAATACACAAACAAAGTGTTTTGTTCTAATAAAGATCTGTCAGCATCTTCAAAGCTATTATTATTAAATGTTTGCTTTGTCCATTCATTGGATCTTTATCTCAGATTTTAATGGGTTGACCTGAGTATTTACACCTCTGGTTCTCCCAATATCATGGACTCAGTCTTGAAAGAACATAATCAGCTTTGTACATTAGTTTAAGGATTGTTTATAAATTAGTGTTTGAAGAACTGCCAGTCATTAACTAACCTGTAGTTTTGGTTCCTAAACCTAACCCTCTATTTTTAGGTCTTTAACATGAGGCTGTTATTTTTGGCTTTGGTTCAAAACTAAACCAGGAAACATTTTTCCTGAAACAGCCATAGTACCTTGAGC
>JAVQJG010111909.1:0-22884 GCA_036024015.1 Craterocephalus amniculus | reverse complement strand
GTGTTGACCTTTTCAGTTTTGGTAATAACACATGTCATTAATGGAGTTTGGAAGTGTTGTGTTGTCAGGTTTGCTGCATATTTACAAACTGCAATCAAGAAGAACAAGGATTGTGATGTGTGTCACTAAATCACTGAAACAGTGCAGTTTACCCCAACGTTGTTGCATCTTGTGATCATGTCTCTCAGCTCATTCTCATTGCCAGATCTGGAGCACAAATTGTAGCCGATTGGCTGGTATCGCTGCCACCAGGGCCTGAAGGGGTTGTCGATCACAATGTGCTCGTTTGGAGGAGAGATCTGAGCGACACAGAGGAAAAACACTACATTAATTATTGCTTTTGGAACAAGAACT
Organism: Craterocephalus amniculus; assembly: GCA_036024015.1. Classification (NCBI taxonomy): domain Eukaryota; kingdom Metazoa; phylum Chordata; class Actinopteri; order Atheriniformes; family Atherinidae; genus Craterocephalus; species Craterocephalus amniculus. The sequence goes on along the minus strand of JAVQJG010111909.1, from coordinate 22,530 downwards.
GCTAGATGGAACATTGCTAAATGGAGTTATTGGGTGTGCTCCCTTGAGTAAGACTCAGTTAAATCATCACAAGCACTGCAGAGCCTATATAAATGTGAATGCATTGTTTAAGAACTTCATCCAGTTTTGAGCTTAACATTTGTATTATTTATATATTTTTTACTTTTATTTTATAAATCCAATGTGTTTTCTTGTTTGTTTTTTCAATATAAAACTGTGTTATCTAGAAACTTAATGTGATCTTGTCACTAAAAAAATGGAAAAGAATTTGAAAAATAAATAAAAAATATATACTGTCCCAGAAGAGAAGAAAATAAGTATAATTACATTCAGGAGCATTTTAAAAGCAAGTGCAACTTAAAACCATGTATATCCAACTCCGAGTAGAACTCAGATTATCACAAAAACAATGCAGTCTTTCAAATACCAACTGTAAAACTGAAAGGTTATTTTAAGGAATATATTTATTTATATTTGCTTCTCTTTGTAGAGACCTGTGCCAAATCATTAGGGGTGTAACAATTAATTGATATATCTATATATTGATTTTATATTCCTGTGATTCAACGGTTCGATATGTGCTTGGCAAGGTCATAGTAAAATCGAAATTTACCCATCTAGAATCGTTATAAAAGGTATTGATTAGATTTGAATCGATATTGAGAAATACTTTGAATTGAAACACAGAAGATTTTATTTTTCCACTTTTTTTTTGAGAAAATAGAGGAAGTAGCAGGTTATTAAAATATTGTTTGCACTAACTGTACTTTCTTTTTAAAGAATTGTATAATTATTGAAAATAGTGTCACAAAAGGTTTAGCCCCTGGTGATTCAACTTGGAGAGGTGTACCCATATTTTGATTTATACTTGATTCCCTTGAAAGAAATTAAGATTCTTTTTCCTAAGAAACTTCCTTGCACTGTCCAGCATCCAGGTAATTATCACAATCACACTGGTTGAATTTTTGATGATTGATGATGATAGATATACTGAATCGATTTCAAGTCACTGAATCGTTTCGGATCGTATCGTTCTAAATAAACTAGAATCGTTCATGAATCGTATCGTAACCACAAACCATGATATGAATCGAATCGTTGTTGAAAAGAATCATTACACCCCTACAAATCATGCATCTTTTACAGGCATGAATTACAGACACTAAATATGAGCAGAGACGGATACACTCCCTCTCCAGAATTAACTTTTTAACTGCAAATGTTCAAATACCTGTACACCACCGAAGCCATTAGGACCCAAGTAGCGCTCGCACTCTGCAGCGATGTCGGCCCAGCGCCACTCAAACAAGTGGACGATGGCTGTCCTTCCATTCTTGGTGTTGGGGTTGTGCTGGGCACAGCTTAGCCCAAAAAGGGCGACCAAAATGAACAGCTTCATGCTTTTCCTTGATGAGAAAGAAACTGTACTGACCGCTTTGTCGGTGGGGTATATAAAGGTATCAAGGCATATAAAGGTACCAATGAAAAATTTCGCGTTATCACTAGGGAGTTTACACAGATGCTTCTTTCTCACTGCTGCCCACGTGTCCCTAAAGTGACCTTTTTTTATTTTAAAAATCTAGTGCACAACATAGTGCATACATATCATGATAATGTATTTAAACCTTACAATAATACTTTATTGCATTAACGCTGCATTTTATTAGTTGATGAAACTACATGTGTTTTATTAAACCCAGAACACAAAAGTTTATATACTTATAAACAAATACACTTTTGTATATGCTGTATTAGTATTTCTTTCACGTGGTAAACATGTCACTGCATTACACTTAGGAAGATTTTCAAAAAGCTGTGGAGCTATTAATAAGTCTGAATGTCCTTATAATGTCCTTATTATACCCATAATTAACATAGAGATATGTTTATGTGTTTTTTGTGGGGTCTAAGTGTTTACATCTGAACACATCCAGTCACATTTACTTTTCCTCATGTTCTAAATACCTTTTTCAGTCTCCTGTGGGCTATTTTTTTATCTAAAATTGTAAAAAATGTATGTAGCTACTTCTGTGATTAAGTTGTATAACAATTACCAATGTTCTATTAAATTTAGTTATATCAATTCTGCATGTTTTTTATATCTAAAAGTGAATATTTTATAATATTACTGTTTTTTTAAGTATTAAGTATTAATTTTCATGATGATTTTAAAAAAGGGAAATATGTTGAATTGAGATTAAAAGCCACAATTAGAAAATATTTTCAGTATTATGGCATTCAAGTCAATCTATTTATGGTGTGCATCAGTTACCCTGAGATAGTGAGACTAGTTTGTGTGTGAACAATCATAAGTGCCCTGGCGTTTGACAAGTTCCTCTAAATGTTGTTTAACTTTGATAACATTAAGTTGTAGTTTTTTTTGATAATTTTCTCAAGGGTTTAGTGTATACAATAACAAAAAAAAGATAGCATTAGTTATCTAACTTTGAAGTAAATAGTTTGAAGCAACCGGGTTTTTGCTAATATTCCAGTTATGAAAGGATTATTGACTGCAAACTGTAAATGCAGCAATTTCAGTCGCACTTGAAATTGACTTAAAAATGTAATGTGTAAATCTGTAACAATATTCTGTTACAACGTACTGGTAACTGAAGAAACAAGCCACTGGATAAATGAACATCTACTGCAGTAATTGTACATACTGGTATGTATACCAGACTTTTCAGGTTTCAGTGGTTGCAACTTCAGAACCAAGTGTATTTACTTGTGAAATGGTACAGTATGTCAGGATGTAAAAGGAAGTGGTAGAATAAATGTTATCTTGACACCTTTTTTGATACAATTTTACAGTGTCTCTCCTGCTTGCTATCTTACTCTGTTCGAGCCCATCCCACTCCCTCCTATAGAGTGTGTCTAACAAACATCTGACCTGCCTTTCTGAGTTTTGTTCCGGGTCACTTCCCTCTGGGAGTCACAAGCATGTTAAAATGAAAGGCTCTGACAAACACTACAACCCCATCTGTGTGCAGGCTTTGCATGTTGACACATAAGGACTAAAGGGATAAAGATCTCATATAACAGTGCAAATTCAGCTTCTCACTGACAGAAAAAGCACTTTTACAACAATGATAGTCAAAACAAAGAACACACTCAAAGTTAGTGACACTATTCATGGTCTGTGAAAGCTTGAGCTACATCCTTGCAGACAATTATTTTATTTGGTCTTATTAGTTCTCATGTTAAATAAATTATTAGAAAACATCCATCATTCTGCTTTGAAATTGGAAATATACTTTATACTTTACAACCCGAATTCCAAAAATGTTTGGATATTGCTTAAATTTGAACAAAGTGAAAACTAAAAGACCTTCAAATCACTCATGACATTTTATTTACACCAAAGCAGAACAGATGTCTAAGCTAACTGAGAAATTTTACAAATTTTCAAATGAGTCAAAGTACAATGATTTTTATTGATATACAGTACTGGCAGGTATAAAAAGACTGTAAAACATTGGGAAAGGGTGATTAACAGATATTAAACATGGGACATCTAAAAGGCTATAAAAACAGATTTTACTCCAAATAGCTGATAATGAATGGACGGACGTAACTGGAGCTGAAGACCTAAAACACAATATCAAACGTCATACACAACAATCTGAATCACTATTAAACATTATGGCACACCAAAAAAATTAATCAACTCAAGATAATTATCACAAAACCAAAGGTCCTTTATACTACCCTAAGCTCTGTACACCTGAACTATTCACACATGGCTGGAGCAGTCTAATTATTGCATCAAACCTATTTTTTCAGCGGAAAGGGGATAAAAGTTAAAAGAGAGTAGGAAAAACAGCGACAGCCTTTATAAACACTGTCCTGTAAAAATAAACAATATATTCAAGAAAGACATATTCAACAATAAATTTACCTGTTGTACCTTCAAAAGAATACAATCATACCTTATTGACATTCATTTGCTTCACAGAATTTTCATAATATTCATCCTAGCTCCTCATTTGATTTAAAATCCACACGCACGTTGATGACTGGAGCTATAAGATTAAGATAATCAATGACTTGAAAGAAACAGCAAACACATTATAACACTCATCTGTGGTGAACCTTTTAGTTGACATACCCCAACTCTGTTGTTTAAATCATTGGTAAAACACCGGCCGTGTTTTACCAATGTTTCACTAGGTGCTGCAAATACCTCATGAACCAGACTGACTGAGGGTGGCAGTAGAACCCAATTAGCCAATAAGCACTTCTCTGCGTACTGTTGGTCCTCAAAGGCAGATTCAAATGGAATGGCCCTGATTCCTGTATTATATTCCACTACACTGGAGTTTTTGTGATGGAATTCGTTCCAATTATTGCATGATATTAGTTTCCACCTGCTGAAGAGTTTGTGGTCATATTTGATGGATATTTCAAGTAGTGACATACCAAACATTCTCTGTGGGTAAAAGATCTAGACTGCTGGCAGGTTCAGCACGCAGGCTCTCCTGTGACCCAATGATCTTGTGATTGCTGTAGTATGTGGTTTGATATTGTATTGCCGTAATTCACCCTTAAAATAGACATTGTTACGATGGGTTCAAAAGTCTAAAACCTTTACTTTTTAGCATTCATAATTTGCTTCTAAAAACATGCAAGCCTGCAAGCTCCCAATACCGTATGCCATCAGAGGTGCAGGCTTTTGAACTGAACACTGATCACTCGCTGACAAGTCTTCTTCTTCTTTAGCCTGGTTACAAACAAGAATGCCAAATTTGGACTCCTCTGACCACAAAACTCTTTCCCACTCTGTAATAGTCTGTTTCAGATGAGTCTTGGCCCACCAGATGCGACAGCACTTCTGGACAGGGTTTAACATTGCTTCTGTGTTTGCATGATACAGCATTAGTTGGCATCTGTAGATGGCAAGGAGGATTGTGTTATTTATGCAGTGGAAAAGATATAACGGCATGGAATTAGAGGGGTGGTGTTAAATGAGCTGAAGAGCCATAGCCTAGTGACAGTGGCAACAATTTGTAGAAATTGGAACTCGTGTCACCATTGTTCAACATAACATGCAGTGTACAGCAAGCATCACTGTTGGGCCTGAAACCTTTTATAGTTTATTTAAATTATTTAAATAACATGTGTAGCATGTAGGAATATTTTGTCTAAAGGGATGACAAAAATATCCTTTGTAATGGCAAGATCCTTCAGCATTTTTGAAAATTATGATATTCCTTCACAAACAACAGTAACAATAAAAAAGGATAATGTTGAAAGGAAGTATTTGAAATGCAGTTTTCTGGAGAGACAGTGGACAATAAAATCTGCAGGAAATCTGTTGGAAAAGTTGAAGTCTGTGTGAAATTAGAAAAGACCATCACAGTACTGGGAAAAAGCATGTGCATTTTTTACAACTGGCAATGCCTTCTTTATTCATCTCTGGTATTATCGTATTTGAGCTAAGGTGTAGAAGTGTGGGCTAAAACTTAAAAGCCACCTGAAACCATTATATATACCACAGAAGCAAGAAATAAGAATAGTACACAATATGGGTCCCATGAGGAACATACACATTTTTTTAAGCAAATACACTGAAATAAGGGAAGCTGGTCAAACTGAAAACAGCTCTTATCATGATCAAAACATGAAACAATTTACCTCCAGGTGAAAATTTTTTAAAATGTGTTAAAAGACAGAGGCAATCATCAAAGAGGACAACTAAATTGTGTATATCATTTTTTGATGTGAATTTATGGAATGGATTGAGTGAGGAGTTATAGCAAAGAACAAACAAAAGTAATTTACAAAGCAATGCAAAAAAGAATTGTTGGGAAATATATTTTAGAGGAAAAGTAGTTGTGACTGTAAATGTTGAATGAGCTCTAATAATGAGCCATAGGGTGGCAGTGAGGTGTGCATTAATCAAGTAATCCAGGAGAGAAGGTTTAATGAGGTGTGTTGGTAGCATTTGGTATAGTCAGAATTGTAAACAAAAACTGATACTGTATTTTAATATGTAATTTTTTACAACGATCCTCTATGGTCAGTGAGCAATGAAAAATGAAAGAAAGTACAGAAGTCAACTAGAGGTGATGAACAATACCGCCATTAATCATATCAGCAGTGGCCTTGCTCCTAAATTATTAAATAAAAGGTCTTCCCTGCAAAACAAGGCTGTGTCTGAGGAACACAGGTAAGTGTTTTGGTCCAGGGATTATCAAATAAAGTTAGTTTGTGTGACAGCCCAAAAGTGTGAAGGCTTTTGCAGAACTTAAATGGCTTATTCTTTTCTGCTTTGTGCTTACTAATACAGTAAAACAGCAAGGTTCAACTTTGTTACAGAAAAAATAAGAGGTTCTGAGATTAAAACAACCTGGTATTTTCCACTTGATATCAACTTAATTTCAAACGGAGCAATGGAAACATCAGATTGTCACACTATATCACATAAGCACATGAGAAAATAAGCAAATGCTGCTGAATGTGTTTAACTTTCCACAAAAAAACCCAAAAAACAATAAATACCAAAACACAATTTACATCACATGTTGGTGAATTTCTAATCTATATGTTGTGTGTTGGAGGAAAAGAACATGAATACAAGACAGAAAAATGATATGATGAACCATGCAAATAAATATGGTAACACTGTTGGATTATATTATAAGACGAGTTAAACAACGGATGTAAAAAAATCAGCAATAGTGTGAATATTAACAGTGTGTTACTGATGTCTGAATGACCTTTTGGACCTTTGGTGACAGAAACAGATGTTGTTGGGGGAAGGTGGTTAAAAGACATGGCTCTGACCGGATTCAGAGTGGATGTTTCTAAACACATGTTGGCCAGTGACCTCCAAAATGTTTACCATCGTTTTCATGACCTAAACAGCACATGGTTTCCCAGTAGCCTCAGACCTTTAAACTTTAGTGGTTTATAAGGATTTCTCAAAGAAATATAACACACAAACCGACAGCCATCCATTTCCCTAACCATATGCTTCCTGGTGCTCACTAATCTAAGGGTGGCTGTACTTATCATTAAAATGCAACCAATTGGACTGTATGCTATAATGTCACTGCTGAGGGAAGCGGAAATAAACAAAATTAAAAAACATATAAAAAAAGAAATATGTGTCAACTCTAATTTTTCTAGAAAAACGTTTCTCACATCCAGAGGTATAATTTAGTTTGTTTAAGCTACAGTGTGGATTGGTATGTATGCACCTTCGAAGACAACTCAGCAGCTAGCTGGGTCGTGAGAAAGAAGCACCTTGGAAAATGATGTCGTCATGAATGCAGAGTTTAACAAGGACAAGAAACAATGTGTGTGATTAAAGTTAAAATTATACATCTTCAATATGCGTCTTTTCACAGGCCTTGGAAGTATTTCTGTGCTTTCTTTGAGAGAAAGTAGGAATCTGTGATAAAAATCCACCTGTTAAACTTGGACCTGACACTTGCCAACCTGACATTGGTCCAGCCAAGAAAAAAAAGCATAAATAGTAAGAGCTTGGCAGTAATTTGGCAGTGATACTGGTTTCTCTAATTTAGGAGAATCATGAAGCTCCTGATTTTGTTGAGCCTATTTGGGCTTGGCTTGGCACAACATGACCCCCACTTTAAGAATGGAAGAACAGCAATTGTTCATCTATTTGAGTGGCGCTGGGCTGACATTGCCGCAGAGTGCGCGCGCGTCTTGGGTCCCAAAGGATTTGGTGGTGTTTAGGTATGCAAACCTGAGCACTAGTGTAACAGTTGCATACTTAAAAGTAAAGATAAAACATTCTTTCGCTACTTAACAAATGATGATAAACAAAAAAGCATGCGCAAGGTATGCAAAACATATTCGATTTTTGGAAAGAAAATACTTAGATTAAGAATTTTAGGATTATGGTAAATTAATGAAATATGTAAATATAAATCAAACATTAGGAGGGAAAACACTATCGAAATCAAACAATTTGAATCGCTAAAAAAATAATGATTCACAGTTAATCTTGATAAATAAAAAGAAACAAATATGCAAAGGCAAGTCTGAGTAATTTTTAGTTCAAGTTTCTGAGAGCCCAAACTGTTTGCACAGGCTGAGTAATTCCTGATACTGTGACGACAACAAACTGCTACTACTGATAGTACAACAGTAACTGTTTCAGTACCACATGGCTGTAGATTTAGCAACAACATTTCAAACACATTATTTCTTTAGAAAGTAATAGTTGTAAGATCTTTCTCCGTTGTTTGCCAGATCTCACCTGCAGCAGAACACATTGTGCTGGACAGTCCCCGGGGGGCTTGGTGGCAGAGATACCAGCCAGTTAGCTTCAACTTGTGCTCCAGATCTGGCACTGAGGATGAGCTAAGAGAGATGATCACCAGATGCAACAACGTTGGGGTAAACTCCATTGGATCAGTCGGTTACTGAAAATCCATAAAACCATTCTTTGCATTACTCTCCACACTGTTTGTCAAAACAACAAAGGATTTCACAATGCTTTCTATGATCTTGATGCTTTTTGCATTGCTTTTGGTATTGTTACCACACTGCATCACGACCCCTGTCTGTTAAGGACAAATCTACGATGTGAGGGAATTCAACAATACACCTGAGGCTGAGCTTCACATTTACAGGAAACTTTTAAGTTTGATGTTAGCAGATATATGATTTTGATATGTGTTGCACATATTTTCTTTCAACAGGTCAACATCTATGTGGATGTTGTCTTTAACCATATGTGTGGGACTGAATTTGGGGTGGAAACCCGTTCTTCATGTGGAAGCTTGTTTAATGGTGGCAATAGGGACTTCCCCAGTGTTCCCTATTCCTCCTGGGATTTCAATGATAACAAATGCAAGACCGGCAGTGGTGCAATAGAGAACTATGGAGATATATACCAGGTGATTAATGTCTTGCACAACTTTCTAACCCTGAAAAAATCATCAAACTTTTCTCCAAAAAAATCACAGCGTGACAAGAAGAGGTCGCAAAATATCTTTGAGAAACACTGTTGGAAAAAAAAAGACTCTATATAAATCATTTTTAAAAAGAAAAAAAGTATTTTGTGAAAGTATGCATGATGGTGTGAATATTATTTGTTCCAGGCACGTGATTGTCGCCTGGGGACCCTTCTAGACCTTGCTTTGGAGAAAGATTACGTTAGGGGCAAGGTGGCAGACTACTTGAACAAGCTGATTGACATGGGCGTGGCTGGATTCAGAGTGGATGCCTGGACAATGTTTACCGTTGTCTTCATGACCTCAACAGCAAGTGGTTCCCCAGCAGCTCCAGACCCTTCATCTACCAGGAGGTACATTTACAAAGATATCTTTGCATCAGACCTTTTTCTTTTCTCAAGGAAGCAGGCCAATTTTAAAGTGTGTAGTGCAGTAAATATCCTTATGACTCATTCATAATTCCCTTTTAAATACATACATACGTATATATGAATGAAAATTAATCCTATGTATGTCATTTCTGTTACAACAATTCTGAAGAAGGGGGTTAAGTTACCAAAAAAGGTGGTTGGAAGTATTTTACATATGAGTATGTAAACTTGATTGACAGGGAAGCATGTAGTCGTGAGTGAAACTGCAGCTTGAAAAAAGTTTTTTGTTTTTTTCATTCTGGAGTGTGATATTGATGCAGTTAGATCAAACTAACCATCCATACACACTCTGTGTACACTGTACACCCATATTTTGATTAGACTAAACAAATCAAGTCCAAATGACTTAAAATTGTCTATTATGGGAACCTTACTTATTAATTCTCAGTAACCTGAACTGTTCCATGTCCCTTTTTTTATTGCAATTGAGTTTTTAAGTCTAATCGGCAGCTTCTACTAACATAAACTGAGTTTGTATTACTTAAACAAGTCATTTAGTTACATCAATGATTAATTCTGAGTAAAGTGAACTTTTAAAATGGTCTATCTTATTATAATTATTTGTTTGAGTTTAAGCAACTTGACCAACTTAATTGATTTAAGTTGAGGGGGAATGGATGAGCAGAATTTCCCACAATGCTTCACTTCTATTAAAACTTTTCAGAGATAATTCACTGTATGAAACCTGTACTTTGGCAAATTATTAATAGTTGAAATCACACAATACTTTTTAAAGGACTTTTTGATTTTCCTGCTTCCAGTTCTGCAGCTTATAGACAGTAAAATGTTCTGGTCTCCGTGTTAAACTTAATCTGCAATTATCCACCTTTCACCATAGTTTTAGTGTATAAACATGTTCCACTCTCCAGTTTCTGCTCATCCCTGGGTTTAAAGCCAGTTACTGCACCTTAACAAAGATGTAAGGGGTCCAACAATAGTTAGAGCAGAAGCTCCACTCCCTCATGTCTTGTTGCTAAACAAGTCACATTTTGAGTTTATCAATTACTTTAACTGAGATGAACATGAAACTAAACATTTCCTGAAGCATTGCTTCTAATTCATGTGGAATTAATCTAAACAAGTTTCTTCCACAACCTCATGAACATCCAGTAAAATCAAACTGACCAAGTTGAGAAAAGTAATGTTTACTTAACAATTAACAGAGTTAAACAAATTTGTCATAACTCAGTAACTTTAGTTACTGTATCTTTGTGTGAGTACATTAACTTAAATCTTTAATTCCATTCTAATAGGCACTCAAGTACAATGAACATAGTCCACTAAAATTATTCAATGAATGCTTCATTGCTTAAAAAATGTAAGGCAACGAGTTACCTTAGTTTTTTTTAGTAGAGTAAACTTATCTGAGTTTACAGTGTATGGATGTTCAGAGTCTGGGCTGCAAAATGCGCAAACTTAAGCTGTTCAGGATGGACCAAGTGAGGTGTTTTCCATATTGGTTGTTTTTCTAACTGCAATGCTTAGCTGCTGGAATGGTGTGAATATATGCACGCAACTGACTTTAATAACTTAAAATATAGATGATGTATTAATTGTAAATGATTCCTGTATGAAAATGTAAGTGTCAGATTGAAACTCTGTGGTGGTGGTAACCCATTCTTGAATTTTACTGATCAGAATCATTGCAAAAAAACATAAATTTTTTTATTTTATTTACTTACCTGCATCAAGTCAGTGGATTTGAATGCAACTTGAAGAATAAATGCATGCTGGTATTGTCATTAATAATCACAGTATCTCACCATATATCACTGAAGCCACCACTGTAATCTACCTAAGTTTTGTCTGTCATGCGATTTCTCGAACCATGCTCTGGAGTAGTCAAAGTAATGATTTTTCTGACCTCGTGCCCAAGGCATCAATCTCTTAACAAGACATACATTTCATTCAGGTATGGGGAGCCATTCACTCAGATAAAATGATTAGTTGATTTATGATCATGTCAAAGTACTCATGTCACAGAGGTTGGTAAATTCCCAAACATTAAGTTTAGCTTTGAATAGAATTGCCCAGAGCGTCATTGTGAAAGGAAACATTCTTGGTTGGCCTCCCAGGTTCATCAAAGGTTAAATAAAAGAAATAGAATTCCAGTTGGTCCTCAGTGCTGCTCAGAGGCAATTTTGTTGGAATAATGAATTATGACTGTACGATTAAACATGTTTATTTGCTTTGGAATGTTTTATGCATCTTTTTCAACTGTAAGCAACTTTCAAGACAGTGGTAATATTAGATTCTTTGAGCATTCCTGTTGGTGATTTTCATCTCTTGATAAACCAGATGATGTATTGTCTTTAAAAGTGGAAACGCTGCTAGCGTTCTTTTGACCGACAGTTGTATTATCATGTAAATTAGTGTATTAAAAACTAAATGGATGAACCTTATATTTTAGGACTTTAATATAGAGTTGTTGTCTATAGTTTTACCTGCTTACTTGTTTGGAAAAGTAGAGACTTTAATATTTACAAGCACTTTAATAGAGCCAATCACGGAAGACTTATTTATTAAAAAAAACTACTTAGGATAATAGCACTTTTTAATTCAGAACAGAGGTTGGGCTGGGTCTGGACTGATGTGTCTCAGAGTCCGGATCCAGACCGAGTTCCGGGCTTTTATGATCCCTGCTTTACATATTATTCGTATTATTATGTTTACCTGCCGATATTATGTGATGATTTTGTCAATATTCACTTATGCAGCAGCTGTATCAGTCCAAACCATGAATAACTTATGTTGTGGTCAAATGACCGCTGGCGGCGCTCCTTGCGATGTTTAGTGTTAAAATACACTCACTAAAAAACTAAATAGGAAATTATTTGCTGATACCATCTTAATGCTCATCTAGTACTACTGTATGGTCAAGGAGCCAGTACCTCCTCAACCACCCTTTTTCTCCACCCCTGGTGTTTCTAATAAATTTAATCTAATCAACTACATCACAGCTGACATGGAAGATGAATGATTTAGCTCAACAAACATTTCATCAACTAGTCCAGGATGGCATTAGACGGCTTGGATGTGGTATTTTAGTTTGCAGTGATGGCTGCATCTGGGTAGAGATGAAAAAGGGCAGCATTCTGTATGTCACAGAGAAACTACTATTTTCTGAGCTTTAATCTAGGTTTTTAATAGGTCATCTTGATTTAATCAGTATCTTTTCTTATTATGTTTTTGTAAAGCTCTTGTTTTAATTTTCAAAATGCACTTTACTTGTATATAGTCATAGTTTTAACCTCTGTTTTATTTGTTTATTCATGTTTGTCTTCACCACTTTGGCCTAATTCTAATCACCTCTGTGTCCGTGGGTTTGGATAGTCCTGACTGTCTCTTAGTGTATCTGTTCACCGGTCTTGTCTTTCTGTTCTGCTTCTTTTCCCTACCGTTCATCATTTCTGTATGCATTTGTGTTTTTGTTTTTGAGTTTTTGGTAACTTGACCTTTTATACCAGCTTTGGATTGTCTTTCTCCTGAGTATTCCTGCATTTGGGTTGCCTACAAGTCAGCTCAATATGCTGAGACAAAGCATCTGTAAATGGGGAGAGAATAAAAGGGGTGTTCGATTTGTCCAGATACTTTCAATTTCTTTTGACTCTTTACACCTGAGACCTCAAGTCAAAGCATGACTTCTGTTATCTGAAGGAAACACTGAAATGACTGCTGTTGTAGGATATATCAGTGGTGAGAGCACTGCAAGACCTGTAAGTATCATGCAGTGATGATCAACCATTTGTGAACGGGAAAAAATGGACTGGTCTGGATATTTTAATGGACCATTCACAATTTCTGTTGAAATGGAGGAAGAAGAATGCACCAAGTACGGTGGAAAAAAATGAATGATTCACAAGTTTTTCCCACACTACACATCCACTACAAAACCAACTGGTTAAACAAGAGAAACATAGAATAACTAAACATTCTTCAGTATAATGGTTGTGACTTGATTTGCTACGGATCTGTGGCTAACTTCTCAAATGAGTGACACAAAAGAGGATGGATTCTTGAATGGCTAAAGTGGTCAAAAGAAAGAAAAGGCACAGATTTAAACATCTTCAGAATATTCAGCTTTTGCTGTAAAATCAGTCTCAATAAAGGAAAAAGTCCAATAATGTTAATGCTGAATATATTCAATGTTTAAAATTAGTTTTAATACGTAGCGTGTTTGTCAAACTGCCTTGAAGTAATATTTTTTTCAAGGAATCTGATGGTTGTGTTTTGTGGGACGATATCCTGCTTCAGAGTACTTTAGAAAAAAAGGTTTTTCTCTCTGTTTGGGCTGAGTGTCAGGACTAAAATGATATAAGCTTGTGTGAAATATGTCAACTCAACACTGGCTTGAAGGTTCTCCTTGGAGCAGGTATTTACTTGAGCACTGTCAGCATATTGGACCAAGCAGTAAATTGCTTGATGTAGAATCCTGCTGCATAGTACTGATGCGTATTTCTACAGGAGGCAATCTCTGACAAACAGGCCAAGAAGGCAGAGAATACAGGGAAATAAACTTCAAGAGGCAAAGCCTCATCATCACCATTATTGTTATTTACCAATCAATTCCTCACATCTGCATATTTATTTTTGGAATGTGTCTCTTCCCTCAGCAATTTCCATTCTTATTTGCAAGCCTTATGCACCCTCCTTCTAGTTCATACGTCACCCATCAGTCACTCTTAAGCATTCCCCTCCCCAACCTGACAATCCCTTATCTTCCAGCTAAAGTGTCCATTTCATTTGCTCCTCACCTTTTTTTAAATTATGTTTGTTTTTCATCATTCTCCTGACATTTACAACCACTGTGCTAATTAATTCTCCTTAATTTATCTGTTTTTCTGGCTCCTTCTTTTTTTAAAACTAAGCTTGCTGTGTTTTTATTTCCTTCACAACTCTGTAATTTCATAAGGCATTTATCTCAACTTTCTCTCTCTTGGTATTTGTGTTTTTTGCAACTTAAACAAATTTTACCAGCTTCCATCCTGCCTTTTACAGGATTCCTCAACTCCATTCACCACAACCTTACCTCTGCCACTGCCTTGATCTCTTTTTCCCACATTCCCATGCCTCATTCCAGGCTTGATTTAACCTTTTCCCTCCCTTATGTCACATATGGTGCTTTCATCTACTTGGTGTTTCACTTTACTCATCTGTTATTCTCCCCTCTTACTTTGGATCCCAGTTAATATGCTGACCTTTAACATTTGCCCTCAGTGTTTGCCTTCGTTATCCTTCAGCCGCACTACCTTATTATGACCCCTCCTCCAAATCTTTTTCATGGCACTGCCAGCCCACACTCTTAATTTATTGAATAAACTTCCACTGCACCTCTCCCCCTTTCCCTTTTTCATCCATAATCCCCTTTTCTTTAATCATACATGCCCCCTAGTGTGCAGTGAATAGTCCTATTGACATTTAAAAAACTTAGAGATTCCATGAACATCTCATATACAATAAAAATCTACAAGCAAATTAAGACTTTAGCTAAATATGGAGGAGTACTGCTATGCATGCTCATTATGATATAATAACTAAGGTTTTTTTAAGTAACCTAGTTAAGGAATGATTCATAAATCAATGTAAGATTGTTATGAAACTGTTTTGTAATGGCAAACTGCAATTAAGAATTTCCCATTTCTGCCTCCATATGATTGTATATTGCGATACACTCAGTTACGCGGAAGGAAATTATAACACAGGCAATATAATACATTGAAAAGGATCTTTAATTAATATGAGCAAAATAAAAGAAGAGATCAATCTCCAAACCCATTCTGTGAGCTCAACAGGGATTATTTTGGAATCGCTTTCAGCTCAGTCATGCGAAACCACCCACTACTGAAATAAATACAGAGCTTTTACATAACATTGACTAAACAGCCTACATATAGTTAGGGAAAATAATATTACCCACTGAGCATAACCTATATAAACAACCTACAAAAACACTGGGTGTTAACTTTAACATATGAGGCTTTATAGTTAGTTTTTGACCAGACTCACATTGTAATTCATTTTTCATTCTGTTTTTCTGATTCATTGTGGGTGGTCCATGGAAAACAATATTGTTTTTAAAACAGAATAGCAACCATTTAATTTTGTCCATCTGTCTGACTGTTAGCAACTTTAAAAGTAATGGGCTAATTTTGATAAAAAGAAATTTCCAAAATAGAATAAAGAACAACCAATTCAATTTTGGGAGTTATCTGGATCTAGGATACTTTTGTAACTCTTGAACCCTAGCGAACCAAAATAAAAAAATAAAAAAAAAGATATAGGTAAAGATTAGAGAGGCCATCAGACTTTTTTTAATAGTGCACTGGATGTCAACTGACATTGATTTATCGTACATGGAGGGCTCTATAATGAACACACGGCAGGTCATTCTGGCATTGATGGAGGAGCTCCTGTATAAGACACATGCACCCATGTCAAAAACATTATAAAACACAGCAACAGGCCATCTTGTAGTCACAGCTCCAGATGGATACTGCCTCGACATTTTATCAAGGATGTCGACTCCTTCTGTTTCTGTTAATTCCTTTTATACCTCTGCCAATGCGCAGGTTGGTTCTGCTGGCATACATTTGTCTGTTTGTCTGTTTGTCTGTTTGCAACACAGCAACCTCCGGCAGATAAATGTGAAACCTTTGCAGAAGAGGCAAAAAAATTATGTTCACCTCTTACCCACAAGTGGCTGGCTACAGAAGGGATTCAATACCCATAGACTATGTGCTAAAAAGGCCACCTTCACAGCAGAAATAAACATGCTATCTGACAACTGTGGGGGGGGACTGAATATGTCTATAACACATCTGTCTCAGCCATCTGTCAGCAAGGAGGCATAGAGTAACACAACCGCAGTTTTTAGCTCTCATACCTCCAATTAACTGGTGAGCTCCACTAAACTTTGGTAGCTTGTAGCTACAGGCAGCTCAGATTATGATGGGTGTCAATTATCTCTCTCCATGCTCACAGTCCCCCTTTCAGCACCATCTTGTCGCCCATTTTTGTATTTTCCAGGAATGACAAGACAAGAGAGTGACGAGAATGTGACGCTGAAAAGATGGAGAAGGTGGGAACCACCCAATCAGCCTCAATTCAGCTCTCCAGAGGCTCTGTCCATTACAGTCCAAGTAAACAGTAGATGAACAGATCTCACAAGGTATTAAAAAGATTTGGATAAAATTTTGAGGAAATGCTATAATGCTATAAAGGTTTGCTTTATACAGACGCTTCATGCGCACCTTTTCAGAGTGCAGGCAGAAGCAATGGCCTAGCCACAGGTGTGTCAGGGTGTGCTGGTTCCACCCACAGAGCAGCTGGCACACCTGGAAACCTACTGACCTCAGTTTTACAACTAAGGATGTTTCTCCCTCTCCATCAACAGGCACCTCCATGACCCCTCCTGCACAGGCTAGTGAGGCTACACACACAGCAGGAAAGGATGCAGCTAACGTTACAGTGCATGTTTGAAAAAGAGCTTGTGGAGAAACTATACTCGGAAATGTGTTCAAGGCCAAGCTACGCTGTCTTCACCTTTACACTGAGAGCTGTGCAGTGCACACATGTAAGCCACAGTATTGTTGTGCATTTTACACTTCTGCTTAGCCCAATGGTTGTGTTCAGAAGGTTAAATAGCTTTTGATCATGCGTAATAATGTGGATACATTATGGCTTTCTGAGGTTGTATAAGTATGTGCACGAGTGTGTTAAATTTCACTATGTTCATCTCATTGGTCATGCTATGTTTTTGCAGTGTTTTTTTAGGACACAAAGTGTGCTTTTTATTGTTTATTTAAAAGCACATCAAATGTGTGTATCTTTAGAGCCACTGTGTTGTAGAATGGAAATGTTTTGTGTTTATCATGTTGCATTTTAGAGAGATACAGTTGTCTGCAAAAGGGTTTTTTACCCTGTCACAGTAGAAAGGCAAAATTCTTAATAGTAACTGTAAACTGATAAAGTAATTACATAAATTTGCTCAATTATAATTTAATGAAATAAAATATTGTTTTTTACTTGAGTTGAAAATGTTATAAAAAACAAACTATTGTCCCTGACTAATGAAAGCTCTTTGCTGATAAACAGTGGGCCAGAATACCTGTGGACAGGTGTAGATGTCTGACTTATGGAGTTACAGAAAAACACCTGATCACCACAAAGACTTCAACAAGGACTTGTATTTTTGTGGTGGTGCGACACTGTGTTTACCATACATTTGGCACACCCAGTATTTGCTGGTGCACACCTAATGTCTGATTTCTGTCAAGACTAGTGTGCAGAAGTGACATAAAACTTCTTAAAAAAGTTTTTTTTTAGATCCAATGACTGTTTACATCACTGATTCTGCACATTCCTGATTTGTTTTGCACAATCAACAGAGAAACCAAACCGGAACTGGTGCAAAATTTGCAAACTGATGCAGTTCTGTCTACTAACAGCACCCCATTAAGACTGGTAAGACAAAGACTACATGTAATTTGTGCATAGTAAACTTGTTTTGTTAAACCATGAAAAACTTTTACCAGCCTTGCAAAGCCCACTTAATGCGCCTGGCTCCGTTTAGCTGCATTCCACCGGGTATTGAAGAGCCAGCGCGAGCCTGAAATGGCTTTTCAAAATAATAAACATATAGCCCTGATTTAGCCTATTAAAACCTATGTGGACGGCATGAACACACCGACAGCAGGCTAGAGTTGTTGTTTTTTCTCTTGTCATGATCAATAAAAAACAAAATGTGGATGTGTAGCTATTCCAGTTTGCTGTATTTCATTCCTTTTTCTTCACATCAATGTCCTTACGTGCACAACATGTTATTGTAAAACCTTGGCTATTTCCTTTGATTAAACTGTGTTGTTATGTAGGCTACATTACATTTTAAGTAGATGTTTGTACTTTAATAATTGAATGTGGTCTGCAGTCATATTCCTGTTTGGTGTGTTCTGAGCTGTGGAACTTGATCCCGCCTGCGCTGATGAATCAGAAAAATGGACTTGCTTTCCAATTTGGCCGGAGAGGTTGGAACGGAGTGGTTCTGAATGGAGTATGTGGAATGCTGCTTACAAGATGACTACGTAACTGCTGCGCCGTACGCAGTAGAGTATGTGCAGATCCAGGAAAAGAACGGCTACACAGCGCTTTTACCCAACGCTCAAGTGTAAACACACACTAGCACACTGCCTGATCTCCCATGGACCAGAGTTTGGTTGTGGGTATATGGAGGTAGTTTGAATGAATGAAGCGGACTTGGCGTGTTGTTGTTTGTGGAGTGAGGAGTTTTTTGTGACAGACTGGGGCCTGCATTGGTGAGTGAGGAGGGAAAGCTTTTGCATTCTATCCTGGAAGAGACGGGAAGCCAGTGGTGCAAGCGGAGGATGGGGGTAATATAGTCTCACCAGGACCCTAGCTGCAGAGTTTTGGATATAATGAAGCCCCTGCAGGCACCTGCTAGGGATCCTGAGGAGAAGTATGTTGCAATAGTCCAGTATGGAGGAGATAAAGGCATGGACCAACCTTAAGAGGAAAAGAGAGGGATGGAGTTTGGAGATGTTTCAGTGGCGGTAAAAGAGGTCTTGCAGAGGTGGCTGACATGGGATTCAAAAAAAAGTTGGGGGTCACAAATCTTTTTACACCAAGATTTGTGATTGTGAAGGGAATGTTTGAGCCAGAGAAGGGGCTGGAACATATATGATACAGCTGTGTAACCTAGTGCAATCAATTCCAAAGCTTCACAAAAGATATATCTCTTTTCAAATCTAACTACACTTTTCAGAAGTGCAGACCCCCACAACTCTGTCTTGCTCAATTACATTACTTAGCTGTAAAGCCTCAGTGTAATAAAGATGTGCAATGTTCTGGGGCTATACCTTTATCATACTTGTTTGTAATCACCAGCAGTATTTTGCCTGTAGCTTCATGCTATTTTCTCATTTTCAGAGCTCTTGTCATTCTTGTACAGACCTAATCAATTCTGTGGTCATACACACAAGCTCATTCAATGTCTTCCCTCATTCAGGTGTTGCAGTTGTAATTTAATCAAAATTGACTATAGTTCAATATTTCTCAGCACCCTATGTACTCACAGAATTTGAATTACATCCAAATCTCTCTGATTTTGCGATTGTTTCTATGAGGTTTAAACTAACTTCAATGAACGACAAGACTCAGTCCTTGAGATTTTTGGTTCGCTTTGCGAACAACATGATGTGTCCTTTCAGCTGAACATACATTGATGTGTCCTTACAGCTGAAATTAGCATACAGTGATCTCAGTGTGAGTTGAAGGTCACAGAGAGGTAAATATGAGTAAATACTTAACTGAAAATGGATGCTGAGAATAAATGATAATAAATGAATTTCTCCAACAGTTTCAACAGACTAATAGAAATTCTGTAATCATCAAGAAGTTCAAGGTCACACTGACCATATCTACTGTTGCAAAGGTTCAAACCCTGATGCCTGTTTTTGCAAATTTAGAGCAAGCTGCCTCTGACTTTAGTTCATACAATTTACTTTTGTCAAAAATATTTTTTCAATCTATTTCCTTTTTCTCCCCCTTGTTTTTGTTCCAGTTTTAGTTCACTTTTTATTTTTCTTCTCTTGGAGGTACCTATGTTAACATAAGATGTATATCCTCCCCCCCGAAACAGAAATCTGATTTTTGTGTAAAGATCCATCTTTAAACAGAAATGTCCAAATCCATCCAAATGTTCATATAACCTGAACCTTCACATTCCTGTTGCTCCAGTAAATGTTGTTTGCAAAGAAAATAGTAATAAATTAATAAAGGAAACCTACTTAGAGATAATGGTCACAGGTTGGTATGGTCAGGTACGCTATGTTGTGTGTTTCCATAAAAGAACCCATAAAACCATACCAGACCGTAGCATGTTTGGAGCCCCTTCACTTGTGGGTCGATCGGAAAATGGTACAGTATAGTTCGGGCAGATCTACTGGCATCATGCAATACAATGTATTGATTGGCAGACAGAAAGAGAAAAGAAACTCCCGAAGCAATCGTGATACAAACACCTGTTGAAAAGTAAACAATAAAAATTGCTCCAAACAGCGAGGTCTGGTCGGCTCTGGAGCTTCAAAGTTTCCTCCTGCAGTCAGTATTGAAGTTGTGTAAAATGAGCTGGATGACCCCATCCAGGTGAGGAAACAAATGAAGACATAACTCATGTTGTTTTGGCTTGACCTGTGTTGATGTCGTGCGATTATGAAGTTGAAACCCCTGTGCTGAGTGGCATTAGTGTTCTCCGGAATCATGTAGAAGGAAAAGAATTAGAATTATAGCCCCTTATCTGTATTAAAATACAAAATTTTCAAAATTAGAACTTTAAAGAGTCAAGTTTGGAGATAGAGATAGATCGTTGGTATCACCATTAAAAAAAAAGTTAGCACAGAATAAATATGATCTAATAAGCTCCAACAGTAAAATCACTCAGCAGTAATGCGAGTAATGTCTCATTACAATGCCACAAGAGTGTTGGTGTGATTTTGACATTGTAGGGTCATAAGTGGTCCAAAAAGGCCCCTGAAAGACAAGTGTTTTTTGCATGAAAATGTTTATTTCCAATATCATGTCATCGATAAGTTCATGATGCAGAATATTCTATCCAGGGATTGATATTTCCATTTTCTTTTGTTTTTCTTGTAATTTTTCATTTTGTTCTGAAATGAATACAGGGTTTTATCAGTCATTTTATGAGTTAAAAACTTCTGTTTGCATTTTTCTTTCACATCAATATTGTCCAGACAAGAAACTTTACTTTAGTAAGTACACAATTCTTAAATTTATCAGCTTATCCAAATCTTGAAGGAAAATATGACCATTACCAGATAAGACTTCATACAGCGATTAACTTTTCCCCCAAATTACATCATATTTCTAGCTGTAACAATTTTTGTGAACACTATGAATCAATGCAATTTGATTGAATTTGTGATATTACAACCTTCATTTTTACATAATTATTACTTGATATGCAAACCATGTGCCAAACAAAATATTTTCTTTTTTTTGTCTGTACTATTATGTAGTTATATATCATATATTATAATTATATTATATACATTATAGATCAAAGATGCTTTCAGATACTCGTGTAACACAAGTCTCACCTCTCAGACAATACAGTAGAAATAATACTGTGATACATGGAAACAAGGAAACAAGTTTTTTCTCACTTAGTGACATTTAGTTTCAACTATAATGACTATTATTATCCATCTCATTAAAGTTGCAGTCTGCAACTTTTATCAAAGTAACTTTTTGTCATATTTTATAAAACTGACACTATGTCCAGACAGTAGTACATGACAGTAGTGATCTGTGAAAAAAACAGGCTGCAGTAGTCCCTCCTACTGCCTCTACATCAATTTTCAAGAATCCACTGCGCGGTGGTAGAGAACAACCAATCAGAGCCAGGTGAGTGTTTGATTGAGAGTCTGACATCTGTCAATCACTGCTGGCATGCTCTGCGATCCGCCTCCTCCTTCTGCTAGCTCTGGTTAGCGCCGTCAGGCAGCGCTGTCAGGCAGTGCTGTCAGGGAGCTCTGTGAGCGGCGTTACCCTGTATGGACACTGGGTGCATCCATTCGCGTCCGTGGCTTTATTTCAACACGTAGATACTGGATATTTTCTAGCTTGAATTGAGCGAAATATTTGCTAAAATGGAGCATATTATTTGCGAGTATAGGAAACGCTTATTGTACATCAAGTTTGACTATCGGAGAGGAAAGTTTTCTATGTTTTGGCGTTCATAAACAACGAACATGGCAGCCTGGTTATTCTAAGGACTTGGTGAGAGTTTCATTGTTTTACCTGCTTTGGAAGTCGGAAAACAGAAGATGCCGGTTGAGCGTGTTGGGGTCCACCGGATACTCCAGACATGATGGACTTCCGGTGAGTTTCATCATTTCATCCAGGAGTATTGTCTGGATGATGCCGCTGTCAGGGAAATTCCCTCATCCGACCCCAGTGATGATCTGAGGGGAGGCTCTGTTGCGGACATAGCTCCTGTGATCCAAACTACAGGAGCTATGTCCACAGCAGAGCCTCCATCTGCCTTCAGTAAGTAGGTCACTAGCTCCCACCCGTGCCCACAACTTCCAGGAGAGAAGAACGATGCCCGTCATTAAGCTAGCAAATGCAGCTAA
>JAVQJG010111894.1:0-20248 GCA_036024015.1 Craterocephalus amniculus | reverse complement strand
TAAATCTGGTTTCCATCTCTCTCTCCTGGAATGTGCCATTATGCTCCCTTAAAAGGTCATTCTTTTCTTACAATGGTAGCACCATTGTCTTTAATTGCATTGTTGTTGATGTGCCCATCAAAATAAAGTACCACCACTTCTAACGATTTGGCTCCTAAACAGGAATCATTTCTTGTGTTAACTAGATTCAGCTGACCGAGCCGGCTCTTCATGAACAACAGATAACCACTGAGCTCTGGTTTCTATGCAGCCAAAGGAAAGAAATTGGGAGCTGGTTCTTCTGACTCACTACAAAGCTTCGGCTCAGAGCCGCATCCTTCACACGTGACACATTACCAGCAGTTTGTAGGCAACATGTTGCTCTTTAGAGTGAGTGACTTTTTAGCCTTCAAAAGATGTGATTGTTTACTCTGTCTCAAAGTAGGCTTTCACTTAAATTTCTGTTAGATTTGCCTCACACAAATCCATGCTCCTTGCTGGAGCCAGTGATCCTGTATCCTCACAACTTGGCATCACATGACAACAGCATTCTGCATTTTGATGACAGGAGCCGAATTAACACAATGGCCGCTTTGAACACGCACCATGGCTGGTTCAGTAAAGAAACCAGACAGAACATTATCAGGGAAAACAAGGGATGTAAAGAGAGAATGTTACAAAGCAACAGTCAACACGAGACTGACCTACTGGAGAGATGAGGAGGCCGGTAGGGGGCGCCAAATTTTTAAAATCCACCAAACTTCAGCGATTCGCTTTATGGCAAAACAAACAAAAAAACAAAAACGGGAGCTTGCTGTTTCAAATGAAAAGCCTTTTTAAAAAAGAGACAGATAAATTACGAAATGTTATCATTACATCACAGGATTAAAAAAGCGTGAAAAAACATTGAATAAATTAATAAAAAGATAATAAATACTATTAAAATAAAATGATAAATGAAAACATTTGTGTTTTCATATATATTTAAATGATGGAGCAGTTTTTTCCAAATCTGAGGGTAAAGTAAATAAAAGCCCTGTATTCTCATATTTTGTATAATGACTCATTATAAAATGAAGCAGTCAGAAACCATCATGAGACAAAATGACAGCAAAGCCTCATAAAATATGACCATACATTAAAATTGGTTGAACAGTAGGAGGCGGGAAGCTCAAGCTTCAGCTGCACCACTAGTCCCACATTCCCTGGTTGATGGAACCTGACTCACACCCGCCATATCACTTTTCTATCATGTTTGCTGTTTGACAATAATACGCCTTGGCAAGAGAGGGCTTATAAAATGTAATTTATTTGGCTAAATTAAGCAAATCTTCATAGCGTGTCACATTCCATCTCCATGAGTTTCACGGCACATAACCGTGGAGGAGAAAAAGAGAGCTGGTGGGGAAATAGAAAAATGGACACCGGCTGAACATCATTCCTCAAAATGACATTTTGCACACTGATATCTCATTATGTTCTATCATTTAATGGTAAGACTTGGTCCCGACTGTAAGCTCGTCTCTTTGCCCTTCACCACACGCTGTTAATAATAAACGCATTCATTACACATTGCAGTGCTTCACTGTAATCAGTATTAGATATTAATTAATCACTCTAGGCATGTAATGCTCATTTAGATTCCTAATTGGTTAACAATCAGAAACTATGGGCTGTAATGTTCATCTAATAACTTATATAACCAATAAATGGATGTACTCTGCATTATGCTATTTGTTTTCTATGACAGACACGATCCATCCATGTCAAGTTCATTTCATCTCAATAATTCAAGTTACTGGATTAACCCGTTAAGAGGCCCCTACATGGAAATTAGCTGCTGGGTTTCTATTTATTACTGAATGTTTCACTGCAGCAACACACCTTAGTTAAGAAAATGGATCATTAAGAGGCTTGAACAGAATTTGACAAGCTGTTGGAGATAAATTTGATTTGAATCAGTGGTTGCTGTGCGGAGACGTCCAGTACGTGCAGGACACTGGCCATGACCAGGGACCTGGTAGAATTTAGAATATAATAGCCAGTTACATAACTGCATATCACATGATCATTTTTTGGTTATTTACGCCAAAATAAATATGAGCAAACAGCAAAGTGCAAAAACATATATTCCTGAGAAATGTCTTATTTATGTATCATTACATTATGGGCTGCAGTTATTAAATTAAAGCCAATAATCAAACAATTGCAACAAATACCAGCACATATCTAGTTTTTAATCATAATGCCTAATCCATTATTCTAGCAAAATAAGGGACGCCTGGGTACTTCCACTGTTTATATATTGCCCATTGTTGGTGGTTTACTGAGCAACAACAAACAATCACTGCAGGGCTGAGGAAAAGATTTCATCCACGTTTAATTCAGCAATCTAGAGTCAGAAAAAAAACAACCCCAAAAAAACTACTTACAGTTCAGATGACAATTAATTCCACCTGAAAATGAGTCAAGATGCTTTTTCATACTGAGCATATTTTATTGCAAATGAGCTGGTGGTGATTTGTTTCCACTCCTTAGAAGCCATGCTAGCAGCTCTCTGAAGCTAACCATAGAAGCTCCTGGCCTCTGTGCTAAATGCTAATGGTAGCATGCTTACATTAGCAGTTACTGGGTCACGAACGAAAATATTTATTCTTGCAGTTAAACTTTTCACTTCATGACAGTAATGCAATGCTAACATAACTGATTTTGTCACAGTCCGTCCAGGTAGGAACCTGAACAACATGACAGTGGATAAACACAACTCTTTGCAACAGCATTGTCAAAGGATTAGCAAACTATCCTTCAGAAAACAATTATAAGTTCTGATATTTCAATTAGGAAACAAAGTGGAGATTTGAGTTAGAAACAGTCATATCCATTCTTATCATCGTTTGAAAGTTAGGACTGACTCTGAAAACATTGTGCTTCACAACATAGTTCAGGTGCCTGCAGTGGTCTGTCAGTGCTGCCCATCTTCTCCCTGTTGGTGATTATCGTTGATGCCATGTTTAGTCCAGATATGAAAATATAGAGGCCTTTACAACGCAAACACAGGCTTTTGACACAAACTGGGAAAAATAAACATGAATACTTTTGCTAATATCAGAATCAAACAGATGTGATAAGCTCTAATTATCATGGACTTAAGTGAGGGAGAATTTATCAAACATCATTTTGTGCTCTGATGTCGGACCAACAGAAGCATCAGGGCTTGGACGTGAGGAGTTGAGCAGGTTGTGGGATGGGAGATGCAACTGAGGCGGCTTTCACTGGAAGGTGGCCTTCACCCTCCTCAGCGTGTCGTGGATCCTGCGTGTTTGACGCTCGCCGGACTGCTGAAAGGTGGCGTCGCTGTCGGTAGCCAAGAGGTGTATGTCAGAGGTGGCGAGGCGCACGATGCGGCGGCGCAGGTAGTCCTGCAGCTCCCGGTCTGGGCTGTACGGGTACGTGGCCTCCTGGAAGGCGTGGACCTGACTCACAACCTTGGCGATGCTCCTGGAAGCGACATGGGACGGGAGAGAACACAGCGACAATGTGAGAAGCGACTCAGTAGCTGCATCATTTTCTTCTCAGCAGCTTCATGAGACACGCCTCTGACCTGATTTGGAGAAAGCTGGGGCGACTCGGGATCCACGGTAACCAG
Source organism: Craterocephalus amniculus (assembly GCA_036024015.1). Lineage (NCBI taxonomy): Eukaryota > Metazoa > Chordata > Actinopteri > Atheriniformes > Atherinidae > Craterocephalus > Craterocephalus amniculus. The sequence continues at coordinate 16,623 of JAVQJG010111894.1, read as the reverse complement.
CTGTATTTCTGCCTTTCTCTGCTAGATCTCCTGACCCAAGCATCTGGCTACACCCAATCACCTCTCAGCATCTGGCCAGAAACCTTCTTCCCCAATCAAGCTCTATCCCACAGGCACCATCTGGAGCACTGCTGGCACCCCTACCAGCAACCAAAATTCAACAGCTGTGCCTTTACCATCCAACCGCCACTTGTTGTGACCTCAGCATCTGGTCAGCCATATTGAAGCGAAGGAGAAGGACACAATAAAAATACGTCCTCTTGCCGAGTTGGCCGACTTTGTCACACAGATCCTGGTTGTAGAGAGAAAGCTAATTATTGGATAAGAAGATAATGAGACTAACTGTCCATGTTTTGTGTCTCTGCAGGAACAGGTAGGAGGATAATCTCAGCATCACATGGATTTGTTTCCACCCAGTGAAACTCTTCACTAGTTTCTAATGGCTAAACCTGAAGGAAAAGCTCAGTTACAGAAAAATACAGTTTCTACTGGCATTTAAGCACCAAAATAACTGTCATGTTTTTATTCTCTTAGAATGGATGAATGAATCTCTTTTCTACTTACTGTGGATCCACATACATACTGATGTGGTGTCTGATTGACAAACAACTGTGTGAAATGAGAATCCCATCTCTGAAATGAGAGCAGTTATCATCCAAAAGAGCCCATTTGTTTAAATGCATACTTAATTAATCCCAATTTGTTTTTTCCTTTTAAAACCAAATTGTCTAGAAGGGATCTTTTCTAATTCACAGCAAAGCTTTTTATACACGATTTTACTATTAATTGTTCTTACTTTACTCCTTGTATAACAATGAATGTGTAAATATGTTCCATAAATGACTAAGGACATGTATGATGGCGACTCACTCAGAAGTGTGTACAAACACTGAACTACAGGAAAATGATTAAAAGCAGCAGATGAAGACTACAATGTCAAGGCTCCAAAATTGTTCATTTTCCCTTAAAAACAGCTACAAGATTTTTATGAAATTGGCCCTAAAGCAAGGTTTGTCATTTCATGATACACAAAAATGCTTTTGAGGTTGTAAATAGGATATAGGATGCATAATCTGTGGCTGCATATGAAAACAAAGCACAGATGTCTGCAAAATGATTTAAACTCTCCTTTTAAAGAAGGAAAACAAATGGCAAAAGTAATAATTAATTTTAAGAAAATTATGACATAGATTTTGAATTGTAGTAATTAGAAATATTTTCAAAAAGCAAGCAAAACATATAAACTAAATTATGTTACATCTTCCATCTTACTTCATGAAATTACTATTTAGCAATTTTTTTATTTATAATTTCTTTTTTCAGTCTTTGGTTATTTGGAGACTATTGAGAATTTTGCCTTTTCTTTAACAGAAGAAGATGAATAATTTAGCCGATATCTGTACTGTACATGTAAATCTATTACAGAAGAGGGCTGTAGCACATTAACACGTGTACACAAAGATGGAATAATCATTTGGGGCAAAATTCAGCAAAACAACCACTAACCAAGAAGAAAAAGACCAGGAAGAGGGAAAAAACCGAGGTCATCATTTGGCCAAGACTGAAAATGAAAATCCTCTCCCTCCAGTCAGCGCCTTCACCACAAGTAAACAATGGAGCATCACCATATTTATGCAGCCTTGGGCTCTGTTTTCACTTTGGTGTTCAAGCTCAAGGTGGTTTTTACAAGAATCTTTCCAGTATGAGCAGCAGGAGAGCAGGGAGGTATCCAGCCGGCTCATCTACTGCACTCTCTCTCTCTCTCTCTCTCTCTCTCTGGTCCACTAGACGCTCCTTTTAATTTAACACTATAACTGAACTGCATCGGGGTAAACATGCATGTGAAACAAGACCCTTCTTCTCAAGAGGACTAGATTTTGTGAGATTGTGCAAGTGAGGGTGCACGCTTCTGCAAACAAAGCGGCTGCGCTGTAAGTCTGTCTGGATTTTGAAAAGAAGAAAACAACAACCTAAAGACAGAATGTTGTGCTTGGTGTCATACAGATCTGGGTTCTCATGGAGGAGTCAGAGAAAATGCTGCTTGTCTTGGAGGACTGAGGACGACAGCTGAGAGGAGTTTGTCTGTGGAATGTCAACTTTACTGTTTCTTTTCAGAAATCAGAGGGTTGCTTGAGAAAACACGACAGACAGACATTTGCTGCACCCGCTGAATGCTGCTACAGACGCCACCAGCAGCCAGAACTCTGCTCTTGTTCTCCAGGCCACAACGACAAGAAAAAAAGTTTGTTTTGTCAATTCATACCACGAGAAGCTTCGTCTGAGACGGAGCTGGGATTAGTGCGAGGGAGGTGGCTGTGTCTGGATGTGCAATGAGTAACTAAACTGGTTATTTCATATCTGATGGGAACTTTGCCCGTAGCAGGGTGCGGTTACACACGTCGATATTTACCACGTCTGTGGATATAATCTTATACTTTCCCATCACCTCAAACAGTTGTTAATTAAAACTATCCGTTCAGCCTCACATCAGTGGAAATGTGCAAGTGACAACATTCCACTTCATGCTTTTCTGTGTTAACCACGCCCACCTCATAGGTCCAACCAATCACACAGCACTTCTCAGAGCCCCAGGAGAAGAAAGTTCCGCCAGCCCGACGTGTCGAGAATTGTCCTCCAACATGTCTAAAAAAAAATCACTTTTCTTTCATGGCCTCAAGAACACGATCAACGTTCTGGCTTCTTGTGGAGGATGTAAGAGTGTTCAGTGTATCATGCTCCCAAACCAGCTGCAGTCGGTTAAAAAAAAAGTTCAGGGTTTAACATCACGGCACGTGAAAGCTGCTCAGAAGAAAACAACACGTGAAGTGTTGCCACCGTATAATTTCAGAGCATGGACTTTCCTGATCCATCCTGTGTTTTTGACTTCTCTACCCACTGAAGCGGTTCCTGTTGGTTGCAGACGGAACAGAAAAAGAACCCGGCTCTGCCAAAGCTTACCTGAGTTTGTTCCATTTGTAAGCCCCGGTGGTGAGTGTGAATGCACCAATCTCCAGCTGCTGGACATGCATGGCCAGGATGTGTACTGAGGGCAGTGTGGGCTTCTTCTTTGTGCGTTCTCTTCCCATTAGACACAAATCATCACTCTTCAGAAAAACCTAAAGGAGGAGGAAGGCAATTATCAATATGTAAGAAAGAAAAATGAAATCAACATATCATTTCTGTGCTTATCAGGATGTCTATTGCTGCTACAACCGGGAAGCACAGCATGGTGTTTGATGCATCAGACTCTTGCAGGGGCAGCTTACAGAAGGTCAGCCAGTTGTGAGCTCTCAGCACAGGGTGTGTTGCTTGAAGCTGTTTATCTATTGATCTGTTTGCCCCGCAGCCCAGTTTCACAATCTGTGGCCATCTCGGCCCGCGGTTACTAACACACACATACACACACCTGCACAGCTCGTAGCTCCTCCAGGATCTCACACACCTTGGAAGCCAGATGTTTCCAAGCCTGTTGGCAAGCAGAAGAGGAGGTATTTTTATTTAGCATCACTGCAATGAAAGGAAATCATGCGATCCCAGAGTCGGTGAACACATCCTGCCTTCAGATGAAAATATGGAAATTTCTGTTTTCTCAGCACTGACGCCTTCAATTGTGAGTTTTTTTTAATTACTCCTTTTCATGCCCACATTTCTCTTCACCATGCTCACACTCTACATCTTATTTGAATTCATTAATGTTAATTTCTCATTTCTGAAACTAATTAAATACCATCCAAGCCCGATCACAGATGAGGGGAAAAAAACAAAAAAAAACATTCAGCTTCAGGGCACCTGACTTATTAGAAAAATTTAGAATTTGTGTCAGGAGCGGTTTTATAACTTGCAGCCTTACTGGTAATTGCCTGACAATCACGTTCTCCAGACCTCCGAGGACCTGCATGGCTGTGGCAAAGTTCCGGGATTCGTAGCAGAGTTTTCCGATCCACAAATACTTGGTTAGCAAGGCGACTTGTGTCTGAAGGACAGACGGACAAAAAATAAAATAAAAGAGAGAAAGATGCAACATTAAGTTCCTGCTGTAACACGGCCGACTGCGTAACAAAGCACATTCACAGGAAAAATGATGTGATCTGTCCATAAAGACTTCACATTTGCTTCACTTGTACTGAAAAATCCAGGTGCACTAGCTGTGTGAAGGTTAAAATCGGCTTTTATTTGCATTTACAACTGAAGCACAGAGAGGTTCTAAAGCATGAAAGCAGCTGAAGTGCATTTCCTGAAAGCATTTCAGAGTGGACTGACAACTTGTTTGTAAGCAGCGAAAGTAATATCTGGAAGAGTAGTTGCAGAGAAAGCAGAGCTGCAACCACAGAATTAAAATAACTGCAATAATTCAGCCTTATTGACTTTTTCATCTCATTGAAAGACATTGAGACAGAAAATATCCCTTCCTGTCTTTGAACTGCTCAGCCATAAAATCAGAGCAGAGGCTGAAATGACATGAGGAGAACGTGACTGAAGTCGTTATCCGACTCTTTCTGCACCCGACCCCGTTACTTTCCCGTCTGCTCTCACCTTGACAGAGTCACAGATGACTATTTCTGCAGAGATCCAGTTAGTGACACTGTCGGCGTATGTGAGCAGCCGCTGGAGGCAGCTGGTGGACTCCGTCCCCTCCTGTACAGGCACACTGCTGCTCTCTGCTGGTGGGATGTGGAGCGACATATTCCTGGTCGGGGAGAACAGATACAGTCAAACATGTTTCCATATTTACAGCATGTCTTTACATTTATACTCCTTAACCGAAGTTTAAACTGCCCCATCACTATAACACTCTGCCCAGTTTAAAGGAATACTTCACCCTCAGAATGATGTGCCTTCATTTTCTATCACCCTCATGCTAATTAACACTCTGGAACACTTTTTTGATATTCATCATGCAGCTGTAGATGTTGGTAGAAAATGAAGGCACATCATTCTGAGGGTGAAGTATTCCTTTAATGATTTTATTTCCCTTTCTGCCACATGCTGACCCACAAAAATAAGATTTATCCACAAAACAAAGAATAGAAAAGAAAACTACACTGGATGTGACTCCTGCAAAGTTCAATAGTCTGATCAGCCAGATTAAATAAATTTAAAAAAGTAGTTGCATTATAACAGTAAAGTTTGTATCACACATTGCAAGAATCACATCAGTAACTTGGCTTTATTAACTAATATCTATACATATCCACATAACTATAACTCAACTGCTACAGCACAGCTTTTTTATGGTCTTGATGTTAATTTGTTTATAATTCAATTTCTTTTTCTTTTAAATTTCTGTCTATTGTAAATTTTTCTTTCACGTAACTTAACTCCTATTTTTGTATATAAGATATTGTTGCCCCCCTAGGAATAATAGCAACACTTTTTACCAAACCGATACGACACCGATACTTGAATCTGAGTACTTGCCGATACAGAGTATAGATACGTCTACCACAGAAAAAAATGCAATGAACTGGAAGACATGTTTTTTTTCTTCTCTGCCTTTTAGAACTAACGATGGTAAAATAAAAAAATAATAAAATAATAAAATTTCAAGTGAAAATAAACATTGCGTGTAATAAATTGGGATCGGTTCCTAGTATCGATACTTTAGAGCGGTATCAGTACCGATACTGGTACACACTGATGCAACCCTTATAATTCTACTTATCTTCTACTTTTATCTGTTAAGATGATATTTCATTACTCTGTGGGAAAATTCTTTGTTACAATAGCACAGAAAGAAAGTAGGAAATGTGGAAAGAAAAAAAAATAGTGGCTTCAGTTATACGAAATATTGGTCCTTCAGTTCAATATATTTAGCTTTTTTTTTTTCTTCTTCATTTTTTATTGAGAAAAAGAAAATATAATCATCAATGGGTATAAAAAAAAATAACAAACTCTAATTAAGTTGTTCCTCCCAACTTTCTGAAGTTAGGATCTCACAAAAAACAAGAAAGGAATTAGATAAAAGAAATAAAAATTTTTTATAAAAATGAAACAAAAAGATTTAAAAAAACCTTCTACACTTGATTATTATTGATTAAGGGAGATAGGGCAAACATTGCCTTTAATATGGAATTAAACCAGCATGCTCCTTCTGTTTTCACTGTCATTAAAAGCCAGCATGTGTCACACGTGTGTATCCTTCAGTAAAATCATATACAACTCAGATTAACTGGAATTGTTTGATCAGTTGTGTAAAAGTTTTTATTGGAACTATATAAACAAAACCACTTGAACTTTTATCTGTTGAACACTGACTTGAAAGACAAAAATGCATCACAAACAGCATAGAGACGCAATTAAAAAGCCATCAAAGCTCAATAAAAAGGAGATTCTTTTACAGGTCACGAGGGGTCACTCAATGCTTGATCATTTACAAAAAAGCATGAATCATCTGCTGCATCTTCACAATCGCAACATTTCAATCCCACAAAGCACTGTGGAGGAGCTTGAAGAGAAAGACTGAAAAAAAAAAGGGCTGAGAAGCTATGTGGAGAGATCACAGAAGATGCAGCCTTTACTGACTCTACTCACTTGTTGGAGCTCAAGACTTTGTCCCGGACTCCTTGTATTCTGGATTTGAGGAAATGAACCGGATGGCATCCTTGGAATATTTCCTGCGTTACAAGAGAAACAACTTGTTAAATCTCAGGTTGAAACCCAGAGTATCAATTGAGACATGTCTCCCTCTAGTGGCTGAAACAGATTACACCACAGAGGCTAAGCGTACCTGCTGCAGGAGGGTGAGCTGCTGGGCAATATGCTGCGTGTTAAACTCTGTCTGGCAGAATGGCAGCTGCTCTTCACTCTGCAGGCTAATGTTGGAGAGGTCTTGCATCAGGGAGCCGTAGCAAGGCATGGGCAGGGCCGCAGCTATGGAGAAGGTCTTCTCTTTAGACATGGAGGGGGAGCGCTCCACCACGCGCGAGATCCTCCACTGAAAACACAACAACAGATTTGGAAATGTAGCTAAACATGTTCTTATTGTTTCTATGATGCTTTAGGCTGCTGTATCATCTACATAATGAGGGAAATTGTTCAACAGCATTCTGAAAATAACAGTGACATTAGCTCATGAGGAGGGGAAACCCCCACACATGAAAAACAGCCATGAGAAACAGTTAATTCACTTCAAGAAGCAGAAAACCAACCTTCTTGTTAAGATCCTCAGTAGATGAATGCAAACACACAGAGTCATCAGCCTCGTCTAAGCTGACGTGGTTTCCTCCCACTCGTGTGGTCGTGCTGCAACGGCTGCGGAGCGCGGAGAGGAGGGCCTCGCCTTGGCTGTCTATGGGAATCACCTGTGGAAAAACGGAGGAGCTGACGGTGAGTTCAATGGCCGATCGGCTCCAGAATAAAGAGCGACAGATTTCCACGTGTGTGTACCTCAGTGTTTAGAAAGTTTTCGAACGTCTCTGTGAGGCTGGACTTTGGTGTGAAGTCAACAGGTTTACACTCTGCTACCCAGAGCTGCAGCAGGTCCAAACTGCGATGGAAGATCTTTTCCCTGTCCCCCGACATATCTGCACCCTCCCTGGCCAGAAAAAAAATCATTCAATTTCTTTATAATATTTTTTACCATTTGTCATTCAAGAGGTTGGACTTCGTGTTAGATAAGGCTAAAATCTGTGTCTGTTATCAAGAGTTCCTCCAGGTATCTTACCTTGCAACACTGATGAATTTGTCCATGATGTACTCCAGTAATTGTTCAGGAGTGCAGAAAAAACGGTAAGAATACAGGAACTGCTGGATGTAGCCCTCCATAGCGGCATTTCTGGGAAGAAAAGGACCGTAAATACAGAACATACAGTTGTACTTTTAGTGATCAGTGTGAAAAAGAACATATTTTAGTTTAAATTGGATTTAAAATTAAGTTAATACAACTTCAAATGAACAACACATAACTAGTGTTTTAACCATCTAAAATTGAAGCAGTTTGTTCTGTTCGACAGACAGTTAGCAGATTCTTTTCTCCAAAGAGACTCAAATCCAAGACTGAGAAGAACACAAGCAAGAAATCAAACAGGAGACGTCATAATTAAGTGGCGGTCAGACTGCTATGAGTCCAGTTGGACACAAGTGTACAGAAGTGTTAGAGGGAGTGTTTCTTTTTGTTTACTTTCCCAATTCTACATGATTAATTATGAGATCATGAAATCCCACACTATCATCTTGGGCAAAAGTGTACGCACCTTGTTCAGTGCTGAGTTTAGTGCAGAAATATTCATTGAACAGCAGAGTATTTCGCTTGTAGAAAAGGACCCTGGATCGTACAGAGTTCAGTAGAACATTTCACCACCGAGGAACATCAGAGAAAAACAGTCTAGCAACGGATTTTGTGCCATGTTGAAGGTGTCTTTCACAGGCCGAGCGTGGCTCTGGAGGGGGAGGGTAAATCAGGATTAAGGAGTGAAGATGGACGGGAGTTCTTGTTTTAGAAGCAAGAAGCAGAAGCTGGTGTAAGACCAGTCATGTTTCTGCATTCTGAATCATCTGCAGAGGTTTAACTGAGTGCGGGAAAAACTGAGTGTTCAGAAGGTTGTAGATCAATCATTAGCAGTAATAATTCAAAACAATGCTTTTCTGTATGTTCTCAGTCTCGCATGGCATTGTGGAGGAATTATGGCCCTATTTTCTTTACTATATTGTCTCAGTTATTCAAGGTTGGGAGCTCTCATTACATCCTACCTCAGCATTTCAACTGAGTGGAATTTTTGGGAATTTGGGTCACAGCAACACCTCGGTTCTTTGTTCAGTTATTCACGTGTAGATTTTGGATCATTGTTCTGTTGAACGACCCAATTTCAGCCGAGCTTCAGCTGTCAGTCAAATGTTCTCACATGTTACTTTACAATACCTGAAGTAAACAAAAGGAGTTGATGATAGACAGCAAGGTGTTCAAGGCCCCTGGCTGCAAAACAAGTGTGATCATCATCCCTTCACTGCCGGTTTCCACGGTTGGTATGAGGTCTTTGCACTGATAAAATCATGCTCATGAGCTTACAATCTCTAGCAGAATTTCAGTTTTTTTTTTCATTTTACCATTTTCTAGAGAATATGAATGATAAGAGAAAAACTTTTCATTCACTCATGGTGACTGGTTCAGTGAAGCAAAAACTACATTTACTCTTTTTAAAATCATAATGACAACAAAAACTAAAACAGTCAGTGAGGACTCAGAAGCCCAGAAACTCATTGACCTTCTATACACACACTTATTACAAGCCAAAAACACCTGCAAATGTAAATCCGGTTCAGTTAACTATGATATAAAAAGGAGCAAACAGTGGCATGGAAATAAATGGATTCACTCAACCGCTAACCATGACTGGAAAAAAAACTCTCTTAAATTCTGTGAGAGTATGTAAACTTATGAGCACAACTGTATGTTGGATTTTGTTTTTTCCAAATGTGGTGCTTTCCATTAACGCCAAAGATCCTCTCTGTGGTTTTGTCTGGTTGTTCAGATGCAACTTTGCAAGCTGTGCCGTGCTGCCATGTCCTTTAAATAGAGAAAAAGCTTTCTCCTGCAGCCCTTCCAATAACTTTTTTTCTAATTATAGTATGAATCAGAGACAGTTTTTTCTATGGGCAAGGTGGGCAACCGCCCAGAGCGCAATGTACATGGGGGTCGCTCATTTTCACATCAAGTTAATGGGCACTGGAGCCGCGCCGGTCGCCCCTACTATCATGTCAACTTGCTGCTGAGAGCCACAGGTGTGTACGTCAGAAGAACGGGAGGGGGATCAGCTGCAGCTCACAACTGCAGAGATTGTGAGCAGGTTAGTCTCAGGAAAAGGAAGGAGGGGGGCGAGGGATAGACTGATCTAACACAAAGTGCTGCTTCCAAATAAATTAATGTATTTCATTCATAAAATTAAAAAACATATAGGCTATTATTAGATTTATTGGGTAATGTGAAAATGTAAAAACAAAAAAAAAAAAAGAAAGAAAGTAAGAAAAAGAAAACAAATCTGCCTGGATCAATGCAAATTTGTTTACATCATGTGACGTCAATATTGACGTTGGGTGTTTGAGGGACGGAAAAGGTCATGATGTTAAGTCGAGTCAAGGTTGTATCATGGACAAAAGAACAAAGGTGTCTAGTTCAGAAAGTGAAGGAAATAAGAAGAGAAACGCTCAAAACATAAAAATATGCAGGTTCCGATGAGTGATGTTAATTGTGCATGTAATGAAAGAGTAGCCTATACACTATTTATTATCTTCTTGCTAATATGTTGCTACGTAGTCACAGAAGATGACTATATTTAATTTTTAGCTTTGCTTATGCAGTTCTTTCACCAATAGGCTAATTTGTATTTGTAGCACAACTGTGCAAGTTCACATGTGACTATTAGTCTGGGAATTTGTTAGGAAAACAGTGGGTGTGAGATGGGTGGTTCGCCCACTGTGCAAAACTAGACGGGACCGCCTCTGGTGTGAATGCTGTAGTCTTAGACGTCTGAGACCTATCCTTTACCGTGTATCGAAGCCAGAAATAAAAAAAAACTTTGGACCTGTAGGTTTTAGATGTTTCCCTGCTCCAACACACCAGATTCAAATAAAAGGAACCTCCCATGGCATGCAAAGTTCTGCACGAGCCTCTGTTTGAGTAAGGTCCAAAAGGAACAGAGCTGTTGACACCTGCTCTATGCATGATCTGAGCCTGGGGAAAAGTTGCAGGAAAGTCAACTCCTGACATGATCAGCAGCTTTCTCAGACATTTTCTCTTAACAGTACAATATAATAATCCTTTTTACTGTAGAATGATGGACTTTTGTAAATTGCCCTATAACCTTTACTAGATTAATGGGTAGCCACATTTGAACCTCTAATTGTTGAGGTCTTTCCTCCTTGACACTGTATTAATACACTCCTGAATAGTCCAGGGTTGCTTGTATAGGAAGTGCTTAAGCTTACTGACTTACTAGCATTAATTAATGATTGATTAACATGACTTGGTTAACAATGACTTCCAGTACTTCCAGTGGAAGCAGTAAGGTCTCCACATATTGCTAATTTTGGTTTAGTTTTTATTAAACAAACTCTGTGTAATATGTTGTGGGTTTTTTGTTTGTTTTTTAGGTTGAATTTATCTGTATCAAAGATTTCGTAAGGAGCAGAGGTTTTTTTATTTAAATTCTGTCCTGACACATTACACCTTTTGACAGAAGTTATATGGACTGTAGACCTTCTATAAAAGTGAAGGAATAAAACACGTGAAAACACATGGTTAGTACCAACTCATCTTTTCTTTGCATTGGTCACAGTCAAGGTGGCAAAAGAGTGAGTAGCAGCTAATCAACAGCTCCTGGCACCTTCAAAATTGTGGGTGAAATAGTCTATGTGTTTTATATCTGGACCTGCTTTCATTTATTTTTGCACGGACTGCAAAATTTCCAGGGTCAAATCTTGTTAAGATAACCTGAAATACCTTGAAGTCATGTCACAGCATGCCAGCGTGTCAGCATTGCCTGTGGTACTGGGTCTCGTGACCTCTGAGACAAATGGGAATTCATGAAGATCCGCTGTGTCCACGATTTTGCAGATGGACTGAATTTCTATTACGTTTACTTAAACACAAAAAAACATAACTGAGATTAATGGAAAGGAATCTGGAAAAGAATTGTGGCCCAGTTTCTCTGATTCTTGATTCCGTTTCCCGTGGCAACAGATTCAGAAAAGCTATAGTTCAGAGCAGCGGTAATGGTGTTAACAGACCGGATAAGAATCAGATTTAGTAAACTACAAAGCTGCTGATGTTCAAAGTAACATAACTGAATACTCTAATGAACACGGGTGAGCAACACAGAAAGAGAAAAGAAAGGCAACGTTGTGCGTTAATTGTAGAGACTAAAACAACCACCTCAACAACCTCAGGCCTATCTCGCAGCATTGTGAGGCCCCACAAAGACACACTGGTTATCCATTTGCTATCTCAAACAATTCGATCAGATTATTCACATTTGAGCCACCTGAAAGGCATTAGATTTAACTTAAATATAAGAGTGAAACAAATGGAGACAAGCATCTCTACAAACCCTCTGGACAAACAAACATCTCTAAAGAAGTGCTCTAAGATTAAAGCTATGCTTCAGCGTCCTGCTGTACACTGGTTATTATCAATGTCACATCCTTTTGCTGACCAAGTCCCAAGCAGTAGGGAAGGAGAATTATTTGTGTTCTGAATGTGGATCACAACAATTATACAAAACTAAAATTTCAACTCTAATCTGAGGGTATCATGATCTAAACTCCATGGCCAGAAAAAAAAAAAAGTTTACACCCGGGTGTAATAATGCAAATAGGTAAGAGCCTTCTATTGGATAATTACAGCATGGACCATTATCTGTCTGCTGGCAACAAGTCATTTAATCCCAACTGATCCTTTTAGTAGCTTCGCATTTCTTAAATAATGTAATAAAAAGCATGCCATAGCTGTAGAAAATAAGTTAGTCTGTTTTATAAAGGGTACAAAAAATGGGCATCAAGCTGAGAAAAGTCGAAATGTAAGAAGATGCAGAAACGTATTAAACTGGGATAAGAAATGTCAAACACATTATGAAAAGCTGGAAGGATAGTGGGAAACATTGTCTTCTAGGAAAAAAATGTGGTTGGATAAAAATCTTGAATGAATGACGTTGGTATCACTTAAACGTTTGGTGAAATCAAATTTAAGTAAAACAACAGTAGATCTTAGGGTAATGATAGTGAAAGTAAATGCTGACAGTAAAAGTATTGTCATACATACACACAATGTGACAGAAATTGAAGGAATTAAGAATGAACAGCCATAAGAAAAGAAAACCACTAATCAGTGAGGCTAACCGGAAAAAAAGACTTCAGTTAGCAAGGAGGCATAAAGATTGGACTGTGGAGAGATGGAGGGGGGTCATGTGGTCTGATGGGTCCAGACTGACCCTGATCCAGAGTGATGTCAGCATCAGGGAAGGAAAGAGACAAATGAAGTGATGCAGCCATCATGTCTGGTACCTACAGTACAAGCTACTACTGTAGTGTTCAAGTTCAGCAACATAATGCTACCAAAGAGAGGGGCTTTGCAGAATGGGAGGTGCTCCCCTCGGTGGTTTCCACAGGGAACTCAGAATTTCTCAAATATGAGTGAGTGAGAGCAACCTGTTGTGCATGTTTCTGGGGAGGGAATGACACAACATGATAGAAAGCTAGAAAAAAAGACAATTTGCATGTTACCCCACCTTTAAAACAAGATTTTGGGGAAAAAATGAATGCAGCACTGGATGGAAATAAATCTTGTGACATTGCAGACGCTCACTGAAGCAATTTCACAGCTGGAATCAAAGCTAAAGGCAGGGTCTAACGAAATATTAGAGCATAGACTTGTTATTTGGCAGAGGAAATTTTCCCTCTCCATGCAGTTTATACTGGTACTGATAATAATTAGGATGTTAAAGAACAGAATTCTGATATGTTATTGCTAATATGTATAATAATAATATTGTTATTGTTTTGAAAGCTTTTTGTCTGCAATGCTGATTTGGTGTAAACGAGATATCCAGCCCTGCTCCGATTCATAATACTGTACCTGGCATAAAGGTAAGCCATGAGGCCCAGAGGAGATCCAGAGTGCAGAGTGATCTTTCCTTTATTGCTACCAAAGCTCAAGACAGAAGGATCCTCAGAGGACTGAAGGTCCAAAGAGTCACGTCCACAGACGGCCAGAGAGGGCAGTAACGAGACTTCCAAACCCCACTGATCCACACTCAGGATCTGCAGAATGGACAGAGATGAATCAGAAATGAGTAGATGTTGACGTGCTGTGGAATGCTCAGAGTCTCAGAGCAGTTGATACCTCAAGGTATTTCTTCACACAATCCAAGAAGGCCACCTTGGATCTGAGTTCTTCCAGCTGTGACTTGAGTTTGGCGAGCATCGGTTTGCACTCGGAACCTTCGGGAAGCAGCACACACATGATGTTTCATTAATCATGCAGGATGACCAGCCATGACATCTTCAAACTATTCAAATGAGCACACAACCTTTGTTTTTTCTCTCCTGTTGAATCAGCTTTTGGTAGAAATTTCTTGTTTTCTTGAGATTCCTTGTTTCAATGATCAGCTGTTGCTGCAGTTCCTGTTAAAAGAGGAAACCACAGAATCATACAAAGTCGCTGAAATTGCACCACATGGCTTTCGCTGGAAGTGGCTATCAGGTGGTGCATCTCTGCCAAGAGCAAGATTCTTTTTTTTTTCTTTATGCTTTTTTCTTTTGTCACCATGGCAACAGAATGCAACAGCCCTTTTGAAGCTGAAGTTGAAGCGGGGTGAATTAAAGGTGCGTTATTAGCTCTTCCACAAACCTGAAGGGGCACTGGTGCCATCAAAGTGTGCAAACACAAAGACTATTCATTAATATTCTTTTGCAAATGATAATAACTTCCTCTGCCAAAGGCCAAGTTCAACATATTAATATTCATATCCAGTTAGAGGGGGAATAATATGCCAATTATCTTCAAGTCCCCACATGTTTGCGTTCTATTTACCCCAAAGCCTGACCGTGACCCATTTCATTAGATAGGTGAAAAAACACTAAATAAAAACAGCTGACCAGAAGAAGAGCTAAATAAAACTAAGATGTGAAACTGTGATCTAAATAAAAAGTGTTTGAGAATAATCTAATAAGCCATTTTGATGGTGACATACCAACAATCCTCTTCATTTTTACACTGCAGAACAAGTTAAATATTACCAGCTTTCACAGAGATTTACACAAATGTGGTGCATAAGGTATAGCACAGAAGAGATATTAATACACACTTTATCTAGCCTCGGAGAACCTGTTTAATAAATCATGCGGTCTTCTGTTAGCTCAAACAAACAGGGATAAGGTCATAGATGACTCACTGTCAGTAGCCTTCACAGGGTTACCCACCAGTGCTTTCACATCCAGACTGGGCGATCCGCTATGCTTCCCCAGATTCAAAGCATACTCAATCACTTCTGGACGAAAACAGTCTTCTCCAAAGAAGGCCAAAGCCCAAGCTGGGCTGAAGCTGAGCCCCATGCCGCCTGCTCTGGTTCCGGGGCAGAGAAGCCGCTCTGACACTAACGAGTCGCTGTCCTCCATGTCCTCCAGGCAGTCCGGACTCATCTGCTCGTCGTGGGCTCCCATCAGCCCTTCCTCTCTCCCCAATAAAAACTCGGCTTCAGAGGGGCTTTCATCGCTGCCACCCGCTGAAAGATCTCCTCCCTCCATGACCCCGGTGTTGGCGCTATCAGCGTTCACACCTGGAATGGTAAACAGAGTCAGCAGAGAGGCAGAGAAGAGGACGAGAGGGCGACTGGATCACACAAAAAAGACAAACTGGATTTGTGCAGAAAGCACAGTGAGAGATACCCAAGAGTGGTGCTAGGGGTATTTGTTGCAAACGCTGTCACGGCTGCACAAAGCCCTTATTGTTTAACAAACGAGCTTACAGGCAATTGAGGCTCAAGTTCAACCACTACCTTTTTTAGATCTCAAGCATCTTTCCACAGCCAGCTTGTAATCAGGACACCATATCTAGCATAATTTAAGAGCACAATAAAACGCAGATACAACTGTGTGTGTGTGTGTGTGTATGTGTAAATGTCGCGGGCCAGGAATGAGTTCCAGAAAAAGAACAAAAAAAACTCTTTGGAGTTTGCTAGCATGCCTTGGACTCCTATGAATGTGCTTCAAGCTTAAGAACAGTATCCAACAGCCAGTCAGGGCCCCCGTGACTCCAGTCAGCAGGCATCTGAAGAAAAATACATCAAAACATCACAGAGGGGTTTAGAAAAGCAGCATTCAATCGGTTTGGAAAATACAAAGCTTATAAAAAGCCTCTGTGTATCTATTTAGGGAGTCTGTGTAAAAGCAAAACGGGAAAGCTGTTTTGCATTTCAAGCCAACATACATATTAGACTAATTCTCAGCTAAACTGACTGTTTCCATTTCACAGTTGATAAGAGATATTTTGCTTTTTTGGCCCCAACAAGTACAAGATTCCTTCAAGTGCCTAGGAGCAAGAGCGTTTCCCATTTCCAGATGCTGAAATGTCCTCTAATATTTCAGGGGAGGGCAAACTGGGTTGCTGGGTCCCACCCTGTTCCTCAACAGCCATTAAATCCGACATATAGGATTTCATAGGATCAAGTCGTGAGGTTGCCAACTCATACAAATTGAATACCTCTTCTTTTTAAAAGCATATTAAGGGAAACGTGTCTCGCCGAGCTAGATTTTTCCGTTTCGGGTTAGTGTAAAAACACGGATGGTAAAATGTGGTTGAATTAGAGGTTGTTGTACAGCAATGAAAAATAGAATACTATATTCCATTATTGCAGTCTGATGCCAACAGAAATTCTCAAACAAACATTTGTTTCAGAAGAAATTTTGGTTTGTTAAACATTAAAATGGTTAAGAGCAGCCTTTATGCTTTCAGCAGCTTTCATTTAAAGCAGCTCTATGCAGCATTATCATCGTCATACAGCAGCTTGGAAGTAAGTATTTTGCTTGACTGACCTGTTCTGATGAAAAAGCGGACATTTCCTCCTCTATCAGGTCTCCCCCTACCAGAAACGGCGCTTGCAGTTTAGCCCATTGACGCTCGCGCTTGTTTTGGTT
>JAVQJG010111889.1:0-45420 GCA_036024015.1 Craterocephalus amniculus | reverse complement strand
GGCAGTCACGAGACTCGTGACGGTACCAAGATGGCGGAGGAAGGAACCGCCCAATGTGCATCACTTCAGCTCAATACAATCCTATGGGTCACGTGGTTTAAGGGTTTGTCCATTCTTTTTACAGTCTATGTTTCAAACAGAGATTTATCTAATTTTTTTTTTTTTTCAAAAAGAAGAAGAAGAAATTGCAATAAATAGATTGTAAAGTAAAATGTATAATTTTACCTTTAAAAAGTCTGGAAGTAAAAAAAGACAGAAGATGGGGATGCAGGGATCCCGCTGCTAAACTGCTACCTGGGGTAAAAAGTTCACTTATAACTGCTCAGAATGAGGCGTTATACAGCAAATTGCTTTGTCATTCTGCTGTAGCTCTAACAGTTTGTAGAGAAACACACCTGCCTTCAAGTAGATCATTCAATGTTCTCTTCAAAATCCTTTAGCAAAGATCAGAAACATACAGTAACGTAAGATTTTTGAAATTGAAAAAATAATTTTGATCTCAACTTAGTGAGTTTTATTTTCCTTCCTCAGGAATGAATAACTTAGATCTATTTCACAAAAGAGTAGACATGATAATGAGGACTGAATTCTGCAAAGAGGATGTTTTATTTAGTCACAATCTTCTTTTTACAGTCTATGGTCACAATCCATGTACAGGGGCAGAATTGGAATGCAGCCCTCTATCAAACAAAAATTTATCCTGTTTTGTTTGTTTTGTTTTCAAAAAGAAGAGGAAGAAGAAATTGTAATAAATAGATTGTAAAATAAACTGTATAATTCTTAATCTAAAAAAGTCTGGAAGAAAAAAGACAGAAGATGGGGAGGCAGGTATCCCGCTGCTAAACTGCAACTTGTCCCTGGGGTGAAAAGTTTAGTTATTACACAATAGAATGACAAAGCAATTTGTTATTAGCTGTAAAACTCGTTTTGCCTTAAAATGGGTGATTCAAAGATCTCTTCGAAATTCTTTAGCAAAGATCAGAAACATACCGTAATCCTCAAGTTTTGCCGTGACACGAGGAATTGGGAGAAAGGAAGAACAAGTGCTCTAAGAAGTGTTATGGACCTGTCCCACTCCCAATATTAGCACTTCCGCCCATGTGCCCCTGAAATGCGCGTTCGAGTTGAGGGTGTCCCGATTCTCCAGTGGACGTTGGCTCCGCCCCCTGTTAGTCACTTTGCTGCACGTCCTGTTTGAAGCAGTGGGGTTTCTTTACTGAAAAATGTCTTGAAATACTAAATATGTCCTCTACCAAACTCTGTACATGTTTAATAGTATTTTGTTTGCCCTGTTACTTAGAAAAATGCTTTAAATATCAGGTGTTTGTAGACTATCTATATTTATTTATAGATATACTATGCTTACAATGCAATCACTTTTTCTTTTCAATCAGTCTTAAAGAAGAAATGTAATTGTTTCATATGCATTATAATCATTTTAAGCAGCCATCGGTAAGCAACACTTTCGTGTACTTGCTAGAGTACCATAGGGCGTAGTGTGGGTACTGCCCTGGGACATGATTATTATCAAGTGGAAGGATCGTGTGAACTTGAAACGAAAACACGATATATTCAGTAGCCCATTTTTTCATTTTTATGTACGTTGTACTTTGTAATAACATGCTTCCCTCTCATGGCAGTAGACAGCATGGTGTGGCATAGATCTGTGTATCTTAACACTCCTCAAAGTTGGTCATCTTGACACTTCTGAAAAGGCACCGCTGGGATTCGAACCCAGGATCTCCTGTTTACTAGACAGGCGCTTTGACCAACTAAGCCACGGCGCCTCTGATTCCAAGTCTAGCCCCGTCTCACACATTGAGACTTTCTGGCAGAAACATTCATGGCGAGTAACTTTATATATTATGGTTTACAGTGGAGTTAAAATCACTCTCATGGTTCCTTGGTTTAGTCACGTCTTACTTTAAGGGAAGTGTTACAATTGCTCACCGGCAGATGTCGCTATAACTTTAATTTACATCTAAACCATCATCGAGAAGTTTCTTTTACATATTTCGAGTTCTTGCGCCAGAGTAGACATGAAATTGAATATTTTGAAAGATAATCAGTTTTTTATTTGATGATTAAATGAAAATGTGAATAGAACTCTTTAGATTTTATGTGATTCGCCCACACCGGTGCCACTGTGCCGAACTGGTGCCGAAGAATGCTGTTATGACAGGAACGAGGAGTAACGTTTGCGCGTGCGCTGTACGGCCGTTTTGTAGCTAGCCATTTGTCACCAAGGTACAGGCTGTCGTTTTAGTAGCAGAGAATGCAACGTTCCTCTAGTTTACTGTTTCATAATAAAGATACAAAGTAAATTGTGCCAGTTTTGATTATCAGCGAATAGAAACGGGACGTAAAGGACACAACGAAGCAGACGCTTCGTTATTAATCTGTGGGGAAACCATTTTCTGACTGCCAATGTGTTCGACACACAGGAATACTGAAGTCTCGCTAGCTTAACAGAGCTAGCCAACCAACACTGTCTGTTTCGTGCATGGGTTCATTGTACAAGGTTCTCCTAAAAGAGAAGGTGGCAGGTGCTTAGCCATTAACATGGAGACTGCCGAAGAAGGTAAGCCTCGTGTTTGTTTCTCAATTTTGGTTAACGACAGTTAGCTTAGCAAAGACATAAACATGATCCAAGCCTGCTGTTCAGTTGGCCTGCTAATGGTTTACTTAGTTGAGTAGCATAGCCTGTCATATAATATAGTGCAAAGTTAATTCAGGATGATTGGAGATGACTGATAAATGTTGTTTTAGTAATCGAGTGCAACACGATGGCAGAAATCATTGTTATAGCTGCGAAGTCAGTACGAAATAAAGGACCAGAGGTAACTGGTGATGTCACCAATCTCCTGTTGTATGTCCTTTGGCTTGTTGGAGTTAAATAGCAAAGTAAATATGCTCAAAAGCTGTACTTCAACACATTCCCTTGCTCCTATATTATTTTCAAGTCCATTCAACAAAAAAGTACTCTCCTCTTTCAAGTTTATTTAATCGTTTTAGCAGGTGGGTTCTGTTAAAGAAGTGCATTATATAGAATTGCAACATGTTTACACATCAAACTATTGGTCTGCGTCTTGTATTATCTAATTAAATCCAGTCCAGTCCAAGATCGGTTCTGATATCTAGTGTCTTGTGTTGTATAACAATGTGACTCTCGAAGCTTCTCATTGTTTAATATCAGCAGTCAAATACAGAGGGAAAACAACTAATGCAGATAATTAGGTTGTAGATCTTTTTTACTGCATCAATGTTTTCATCCACATTAGAGCCTTTTGGGTTTATTTGGTGCAAGATTAGGTACCCCACAAATGCTGTACCTCCAGCCTCATCAACATCTTACTTACTTGTGCTTCTGTTGGAAGGATCATATATCACATCACATCCAGATGATGATACAGTAGTCAAAAGGACCAAACAAGGGTTTTATAATAATACTAACTGAAACTTAGGCCGAATCCCAATGTTCCCCCTACGTACAACCACCAGCCCTACTACCCCTAGAAATGAAGCCACAAGGGGTTGGGCCTGTCGTGATCGCAAAACATACCACTTCTTAAACATTTTTTGTATAGTTAATTACTCGTTAGTAATTGTTTTACTGCTGTAATATTTTTTTTACCATTGTCGTTGTATAAGCCTGCTTATAATTCAACATTTTATTCATGATGAGAATTTTTCAAATGGTTGAAAATAAAAGGGGAAATATGACATTTCTGTTAATTTCACTCATCTTTTGTCATCCATGTGAATAAAGAGGATTATGAAGAATGTATAGGCAATTTTGATTACAGTTATCTCAACTAATTGCAATTCTATATTAGTATTAATTGATTAAGGCCTATTGACAAATGCCTTATGATTTCTTTTTTGATTCTCAAATTTATGTGTACTGTGTGTTGGAGCTTTGGCAATGGATATTGTAATCAGTCACATGTTGCATATTTTTTTGTTTTTGTTTTTGTGCATATGAACAGCGGATATTTGTCGCGTGTGTCGCTCTGAGGGGACCCCAGACAAACCCCTGTACCACCCCTGTGTGTGCACTGGCAGTATCAAGTTTATCCACCAGGAATGGTAAGTCTGTCGGTCGTCTTCATCTTTGATGGATGTCATCAATGTCACCTTGGAAAGTTAGTCTTGCTATAGACACTGCAGAATCTTCAGCTTTGTCAAGAATAAATATTTTACCTGATAAAAAATTGAAGTTTTAAACAGTTGTTTCCAGATGTTATTTCATCATACTTATGTATACAAAAACTAAGAGAATACTTGGCTTCTTTACAGAAGAAACCTGTTGCTCAAGTTATTTTTAATCTTGGTTTGAAAAAAGAAATCTAGATTTGCGTACACAACAGTGTGTTGATAATGGATTACCGATTAAAGTTAATAAGATTATTCGAGTTAAGTGAAAATAGTATCACTTGAGAAAATCCAAAGTAATCTTGAAGCTGAAATTTCAACTCTGTAGGGGATTTGCTGGGGTTGTAAAACTCAACGTGATTGGTCGCTGGATAGCGAATGTAACAGAAGAATAATGAAAAGGCTGGAGTTCAGGCGTAACCTCAGTCACATAGTATTGCTGATTGTTGGCCTTAGGTGTTAAATTTGTCTTGTGAAAACAAAACCAGGCCTGGCAAGCATTTTGGAGGTGATAGTGTGGTTTCATCTGTCTTGTGTGTCCTGTAAGTATCAGAGTGTATAAGAGTGTCAGGTAAATGGAAATCCCTCTGGCTGAATCACAGTCAGGCCTGGACTGATCTGTGGTAATTGAAATCCAGACACTTCTGTCTGGATAGCATAGCTGTGCAGAGTGAATGCAGGTTGCAACTGAGCTGAAGTTCCCCACGTTGAGGGGAGGGAGAAAAAAAGAAAATTGATTTGACATTTAGGCACGATTGAAACTTTGATTCAGTTATATTGAACCATAGCTTTGAAGCATGGTCTGTGTAAATCGAATACCATAGTTGTGGTGTGATTACTCCCTGAACTTCAATGTTAATCATGTGTGCATGGGCGGTGGAGTTACATATCAGCGTCTGTACATTGTTATAAGTCAATCAGAGGATTTAAGTCGTGCAGAGGGCAAATAAGCTATCAGAGTGGGTGTCTTTTGGGTCCAGAGATTTGAGACATGAGCATGGAACTTTCTTTTTCAGCCCATCATTTCAGTGTATTCAAAACAGCTGTCAATGAAATAAATATATGAAATTAGGATTTTATGTGTTTGTGGTGCAAACTTGGGGTTTTAGTCTCAAATGATAAGGTTTTTCTGGTGAAGATATTTAGTTAAATAAAAAACCATGAATTGAACAGACTATGAATCACCAGACCTAAACATCTGACTTTCAAAATATCACCTCATACACCCAGACATGTTATGCACTTTAACCTCTTTTCGAATATTTGTCAGAAGCTGGTTGTTAGTTTTGTATGTGAATCATACAAAAACTCAGGACATATTTAGAAAGTCTGTTTTTAATTGAAACCATTGAATTGTCACTTTGCAGTTTGGTCCAGTGGTTGAAGCACAGCAGGAAGGAGTACTGTGAATTATGCAAGCACAGATTTGCTTTCACACCAAGTAAGTCCACATACACTAAAACTATTCCACATACACTAAAACTATTCACCCACAAATGTTCCAGTTTGACAGTGGCATACAGCCACGCCGTCGATCATGTTTGTGGTCCTTCATGATCTGACTTTTTCTTGGTGTTAAACCAGGATTTGAGTGACCCAGTTTTTCCATTCTCTTCATGTTTCCATTTCAGTCTACTCCCCAGATATGCCCTCACGTCTGCCCATTCAGGACATCTGCGCTGGCCTGCTGACCAGTGTGGGCACAGCCATCCGCTACTGGTTCCATTACACACTGGTTGCCTTTGCATGGCTTGGAGTGGTTCCCCTCACTGCATGTAAGTATTGTCCAAAAACATAAATACAATGGTAAAGTACAGTTATGGCCACCAGGATTAACTCACCATTACAGGGTTATGTCTCTCTTAGGATTATCTTAAATTATCTTTTTTTGTTCATGACGTTTAACTAACTAACTTGTTTGTATGTTTCTTATATGATGATCCAGTGTTTTCCCTCACTTTCTTTGCTGTAATGTCAATATATTCAGCAGAAATGCTGCTTTAGTACTATTAAATTACAAGCAAGCATGCTCCAAGATATGCAAATCCCTCTCAAAGCCAGAACCATTTAATTCTTACATATTATGCAAATGTTTGCATTGATGACAGGGCTCTAATCATTATTTTAATCATAATGTTTTTTTTTATTGTAGGTCGCATTTACAAGTGTCTTTTTACCGGCTCTGTGAGCTCTTTATTGACACTGCCATTGGACATGCTCTCTACGTAAGTGAGAACAGTTTTCCCTGTATTGAAGCTGTGGGAGTAATTTTGTGGTATTGTGTGTTAGCAGATGTTTTTGTTGTGTTCCTGCAGAGAAAACCTCCTTGCAGACTGCTTACAGGGTTGCTTCGTCGTCACCTGCACCCTGTGTGCATTTATCAGTCTAGTCTGGCTCAGAGAACAGATAGTCCATGGTGGCGCCCCTCAGTGGTTGGAACAGCACCAGCCGCCGCCTCCCAACCTGGCCGGACAAGCCAATGAGGTGCATGGCTTAACTGATTATAAAATAAAGGGAAGCATCAATTCAAATGTAATTCCTCCTGTCTTTTATCTTTATTAATGCCATACATCATGTTTTCTTCCTTTAAGGCACAGGCTGCAGGTCAGGGAGCAGCTGATGAGCCTCCTGCAGCTCAGCCGGCCCCTGCTGATCCTCCGGCCCAGAATGAGGCAGAGCCCGAGCCCCCTGATGTACCCCCAGACCAAGCTGAAGACCCAGAATTAGAAGAGGAGGGAGCAGCTGCTGAAGATGCAGACCCCAACAACGGAGCACAGGGTTGGTGCATACTTTATGTCATTTTAATGTTTGTGTACATTTTAATTTGTTTAGTGTAAACAAACCTAGATATATCCATCTGTCATTTAGCGAAACTGAAGAACAGAGTGCACCATTACTGCAGACAGTTTCCACTGCAGCCTCGTTTGTCGAAGCAGGGAATGATATAACAATGTGTCAACAGGCTACAGTAGCACTCAGCTCACATCCATCTTGTTTTACAATTTTTAATGGACGCATTTTGCAGCAGGCAATAATAATAACTTGTTATGGGTTTAAACATGATTCCAGCCATTTGTCACTTAAGAATAATACATGAGCTAATTTCAGATACAGCCCCTTTTAAAAATGTCCACCCCCCCTTGGATGTTTAACCCCTTTACTGAATTTTGTAAATCAATCATGCTCAACATAATTTGGCCTTTGTAACCAAAAAGACTTTTAAATGTGAAATTGAAAACTATCTTCTACAAAGTAAAGACAATTAAATAAAAATATGTAACATTAAATTAGTGATTGCATAAATATTCACCCCCCTCATCTATTCAGTAGATGCACTTTTGGCTAGTGTCAATGAGGCTTCCTTGCCAAACTGTTCAAGCTCTGTGAAGTTGCATATGAATTTGGTGTGAAAAGCCCTTTTCAAGTCCAGCCACAAATTCTTGTCTGGTCTAACAGGGTGAATATTTTTTACAGGCACTGAGCCTTTTAGTTTTTATATGTGTTTTGGTGGGTGCAAATGGGATAATGTTGACATGTTGCTTTAGATGACATGAACTGGAATGCCTTGGAGTGGGACAGAGCAGCAGAGGAGCTCACCTGGGAAAGGGTAAGTACATATAATTTTTTTCTAAACATTCCTACTCTTTGTATGATTCATATTATTGTAAAGATGACTTGATGCCTGTTGATGTGCATGTTCAAATATGAAGTGTTTTCATTTCCAACGTAGATGCTTGGGCTGGATGGTTCGCTGGTATTTTTGGTAAGTCCTAATATTTGTTCCTTTCTGATTTCGCAAATGTTGGTTTCTGGGGTATAAAACCTGTAAAAGTATTAACAGTTGATTATTTGAGTTAAAAGACTGTCTTTGTCTTACAGGAGCACGTGTTTTGGGTGGTTTCTCTTAACACACTTTTCATCCTGGTCTTTGGTAAGTAGACGGAAACAGAGATAGAACACAAACAAAATAGAGATTTCTGTTCTTACTGTTATGATAAAAACAGATTTATAACTTATACACTGCAGTTGTGAAGATGTCTACCTTTTTTTTTGCTTTCAGCATTTTGTCCCTACCACATTGGGCACTTCTCAGTTGTTGGTCTTGGCTTTGAGGAATATGTAAGGCACTGGTTTTATCATATCAGCTTTGAAATGCAATTATTTAATCTTTGAATATTTCTTCTATTTTATTTTAAAAAATGTTCTTTGATATAGGTTCAAGCATCCCATTTCGAGGGCTTAATCACAACAATTGTTGGCTACATACTGCTGGCCATGACGCTCATCTTGTGCCATGTATCCTTTTGCCTAACAAGATAAATAAACCTGATGACGTTTTTAATTTGTTCATTATGGGAGGCTTTTATGCATGTGATGACCCTGTTATAATGCTAACAGAGATACATTTTGGATTTATTGTCGTGTAGATTAGAGTCTCCATGTGCAATATCGATCCTTAATGGCTATCTTAGGGACTGGCTGCTTTGGTCAGGTTCCAGCGTTCCCGCCGTCTTCTCGGAGTCTGCTATATTGTTGTCAAGGTAACATTGCTAAGTGCATGTCTGCTTTCTTGTCGCTCTTGTGGGCAATAACCTTGGCAGAGGTACATAGAAATAATTACCCTTTTTTATCTACATGTAACTGTACTTGACTTTGTTTATATATTAAATATAGAGGGGTTTAATTGAAAATTTACAGTATGGCACAAAGTTATCATCAGATGACGTTGTTCATGTAACAGCAGCCTGTACTTATACAACATATTCAATGGCAGACTATTTTTGGACTGTATTTATTGTTTTAAAGCCATTTAGTTTTAAAACTTACTTTATGAGTGTTGCTGCCAAGATAAGGTTACACAGTGGAATCGACACATTGTACATTACAATAATGAATAATCATAGAAAATCATTAGAGATAGGAAAATATCTTGTTTGCAGGAAATGTTATGGAATTCATGAAGAATGCAGTCTCATTAAAATGTATTTATTTATTTGAAGTTTTTACATTGTATATATTGTATGAATTGCTGGTATTAATGAGAGAAACCTTTATTTCCATTCCAGGTCTCTTTGCTAGTTGTTGTGGAGATTGGTGTTTTTCCATTGATCTGCGGCTGGTGGCTTGACATCTGCTCTTTAGTAAGATTTTTCTGAAATTCATGCTCCTGTTTGTCAATAATCTTTTATACTGTTTTTTTTATGACTTTTAAGTCCTGTAGTTTTAGCCCCCAGCTCCTCACACCTCAGTGCAGGTTTTGGTGCATGCTTTGAATATTTGTTTTCATTAGCAGGATAGTTTGTAGGCTGCAGAAGCTTTGGTGGAGGAGATTTTTTAAGTGGCTTTTAGGTTGGATGTCCAGTGAAACAAGTCAAACAGACACTGTTGCTCACACAGTTAATGCATTCATCAACAGAGAAAGAGAACAGCCTGGTTCATGGATTGCAGAGTGAGAGGGTACCATGTGCTACTGTGATGTGTCACTCTTTTTGTCTCTGCTTCTCACCCGAGTTTTAGTTTTTTGTGTGTTAACCCTTACTACCACACATTCAACAGTAGAACTTCTCTATGACTTTATCTTCAACTAAAGTTTGTACATTTTTCAAGTCAGTAAAAGCCAATTGAAATGTTTTCCCCAGGCCTATTAAAAACAAACTGCTACTAAACAAGAAGTTCAACATAGCCACTTTCCCATGAACAGAATATTAACTGGTTATAAGTTGTCTTCATTTCATCCCACACTTAAAGTGGTGCCCTCAATAAGCTAGTGTAATCTTTTTTTGATGTTGTGATATATAAATATATGCAACCCATAACTCATATGTCATAGTGGAGATGTATTATTTTTGATTTTATTTTGTTGCTCGGTTCTCTTCTTTTATACTATATGAGACACCAGAAGGAAGCTGGGACTTGTCTATGAGAGAAAGGCTCTTAAAAATAATGAGGTGTATTGTCGATTCTGTACAGCTGGTGTCCAATTAGTTCAAGTTCAGAAAGACGTTATTTGTGCCTGAGGGGCAGATTTAAATAATTGCTCTCCGGTGGCACTTTGAACTTTTATGAGCTCCATTTCAATGCCACTACTGCCACTAACTTCTCACAAGAAGATGACACAATATTCTTAGCATGAAGCATGAACTATGCACCGATGAATCGCCGAATGGAACAATGGCATGTCTGCCATCAGGAATCTATTAATCTTATTCATATTTCTTATGTTCTTAAATTATTATTATACTGATCTTTCTAGTTGTATATGTTAATGAAGGTTATTGAAAGAAATCTGATTTTGCAATAACTGTCCACATTAAATTTGCAACAGGGAGCATCTTTACTTGGCACTGAAATTAGAATAATTTAATGTCTAATACAACCTTTAACTATTTTTCACCTCCAGGAAATGTTTGATGCGTCTCTGAAAGACAGAGAACTGAGTTTCAAATCAGCACCTGGTACTACAATGTTCCTGCACTGGCTGGTGGGAATGGTGTACGTTTTCTACTTTGCGTCTTTCATTCTTCTACTGAGAGAGGTGAGACAAAACAAAGTTTTAGTATGGTTTGGGGCGTTTATTTGCTAAATAGAAAAAAAAAAGAGTTTTGCAGAAATTATGCTGCACTCTTCATTTTGTATGCTTTGTATCGTCAGGTGTTGAGACCTGGAGTGCTCTGGTTTCTGAGAAACCTCAACGACCCGGATTTTAACCCCGTGCAGGAAATGATACATTTGCCAATCTACAGACACCTGCGACGGTTCATCTTGTCCGTGGTTGTGTTTGGCTCCATTGTGTTGCTCATGCTGTGGCTGCCGATCAGGCTGATAAAAGTACTGATGCCGACTTTTCTCCCATACAACGTCATGCTCTACAGGTATTCTGCAAAAAAAGAAACCCAGAATTAGAGTATAGCTCTTACTAAAACAGCTGTGTTTCTGAAATATGCAGGTACTGCTTGGAAAATTAGAATATGCTGGAAAAGTTGTTTTAATCACACAGTTCAACATAAAAGATGAAACCAACACATTCTGTGTGCTAAGTACAGATCTAAGAGTTTACTTTCAGAGGCCTGACATTTGTGTATTTAAAATCCATTTATATTTATTTCAAGCACTATTCTAAATTTATGAGTTTTTTAATAATGAGGTTTTCTGAAGCTGCAAATCCTAATGAGCAAATAAAAGCGGAAATATATTGATTTGCATACTATTTGTCTGTACATATGCATTTCATCTTTGAAGTTAAGTTACAGAAATGCATGCACTTTCGAGGAGTACATGTAACTGAACTTAAAGGATTAGATGTACACATATAGACAAATGGTATGAAAATCACTATTTTTCAGCTTTTATTTGTTTATATTTTGCTTAATAGGATCTGCAGCTTTAGAAAACCTCATATTAAAAAGCACAGATTTGAATATTCCTATTTTTAAATTTAAAATCTGATTCTAAATTGAAAAATGTCAGGCCTTTGAAAGTGAACTATTGGATCTTTACTTGTATTGTTTTTACCTTTTATGTTGAATTGCCTGAATAAAACAACTTTTAAAGCCTATTCTAATTTTCCAAGTAGTACCTGTATATCAGTGAGAAACCAAGTCATTTTCAGCCAGATTTCCAGATCTGGTTTGGACACATTGGGGGGTAAAAAATGCTAAGAGTATCTGTGCGCTCTATTATAAACTTAATATAAGACAATAAACATCTTTTGATCCTTTTTATTTCCCTCCTCAGTGATGCTCCAGTCAGTGAGCTGTCTCTGGAGCTGTTGTTACTTCAGGTTGTGCTTCCCGCGCTGCTGGAGCAGGGACACACTCGCCAGTGGCTCAAAGGCCTGGTCAGAGCCTGGACAGTCAGTGCTGGATATTTACTGTAAGTCCAGCCTGAACAAGCTTTATCACTCACATCTTTGCTCCGCTTCTGTGTCAATGTTACCCAGCGTCTTCCTCACCCTTTCATGTCTTAGTTTTTTCCCCTGACTACCCTCAAATAACTGACAGAGTCTTTGTCTGCAGAGACCTCCACTCCTACCTTCTCGGTGAGCAGGAGGACAATGACGCCAACCAGCCTGTGAACAATAACAACAACAACAATCCTCCCCATGGTCCTCATAACAACAACAACAACCCTGCTCCCGCGGTTGGGGAGGGGCTGCATGCGGCTCATCAGGCCATTTTACAGCAAGGGGGACCAGTGGGTTTCCAGCCCTACCACCGACCCCTACGCTTTCCATTCAGGGTGAGACAGTCTTAGGGTGTTAATCGTACTTTGCTGTCGTCAAAAAACACAATTTATGGAGACCACCTTTGTTCAGTTCTCATCCATATCAACACATATAACATAAGAAATACTGTAGATTATTGTAGACTTTAATGTGTTGTTTGATTTGTAAAGAATCTTACGGCTGCTTTTTTCAACCCATTGGATATGTTTGAAGAAAATACATTACTCAGGATTATAAAGGAAATTCTTAAACAACAAATCTTATATCTTGATGTAATTTTTTTAATTTTACACTTTCACCGCTTTTTAGTCTCATTCTTTATGACAGTTTTTTTTATAATTGTCTTATAGCAGGTGTCCATAGAGTATGCATGTAGTGTAGAGAAGAAAGTTTATTTATATAGTGTTTTAGAGTTTTTATTCTGAAATGTTTCCTCTTTACTCCAGATTGTTTTGCTGATAGCGTTCATGTGCATTACTCTGCTAGTGGCCAGTCTGGTGTGTCTAACGCTACCAGGTAAGTCGTGGTTGCATGCAGCTTGACTAACACATCATTTTCTATGCTGTAGTTCCACACCCAAACATAATTACATCGTATTTATACATGTAGGAGGTCTTCTCTGATCTATTTTAAGTGAAGATAGTCATTTTTCTTTTTCCACAACCACTACAAAGTTGGCATTGATCGGGGTGTCTGCTTGCCATGTGTGTTTCAGTTTTCACGGGCCGCTGGTTGATGTCATTCTGGACCGGAAATTCAAAAATCCATGAGCTGTACACGGCAGCGTGTGGCCTGTATGTCTGCTGGCTTTCTATCCGTGGAGTCACGGTTCTGCTGGCCTGGATGCCACAGGGACGCACCGTGATCATGCACAAAGTACAGGAATGGACGCTCATGGTGAGTATCAGCAAGCAGGAGTGTTAAACTCTTCCCACAGATTTGGTATCCTCCACTTGTGCTTATGGTCATTATATACCCTGACTTGTATTTGTAGATCCTGAAGACTCTTGTAGTGGCTCTTCTGGTTGCTGGAGTCATCCCACTGCTACTCGGTCTGCTGTTTGAGCTCGTCATTGTGGCCCCACTCAGGGTACCTCTGGACCAAACACCTTTATTTTATCCCTGGCAGGTATGATCATGTGCATGCTGTATTTTTTTCTTTCTGTCACCACTACTCAGCAGGAAGTTAAACAATCTCGTGATTCATTGAGGAGTTCTGAAATTGATGGTCACCATTCATGTCGTTCTGCAGGACTGGGCTCTTGGAGTGCTCCATGCCAAAATCATTGCTGCCATCACTCTCATGGGCCCTCAGTGGTGGTTGAAGACTGTTATTGAGCAGGTATTTTTTTATATATCAGTGTTAAGTCTTTTTTTTTATCTCTCTGTCTTTTTTTGCTGAGTAATTTCCCTTTTGACCAAGTTTAAATGAGGTTGACATGTTTGGACTTTGAGTTTAGGCGAGGCTTTACATTAATCAGAGAAAAACAAATAAACCAAACTAGTTGAGTAGTTAATCAGCACTTACCCATTAAACCTCTGCTGTGCCTGTCTCCTTTTGCTGTCTTATGTGTGAAAACTAGTGCTGTCAGTTGACTAAAATTTTTAATCGTGATTAATCGCATGAGGGTTAAAGTTGACTCACAACTTGCATATTAATTGCGTTATTTAAAAGAAAATCCTTTATTTTTATCTATTTTATTTCATTATATCTTTAAACAGGATATTTTTTATGATCTAATGCTCACGTAAGCTGTTAGGAAGTCGATATAATTGGAAATCAGATAATAAATCCTGATTTGTTTAGTTTTTTTATGTTGTAGCTGTCTTTATCTGAGGTATACTGTAAAAGTTGTTATTTCCGAGCTACGTTTAATGCAATTTCCCAGAAGGAGAGTCCTAACTTTATCTGTCTCCTCAGGTTTATGCCAATGGAATTCGCAATATTGATCTCCAGTTTATTATCCGAAGACTGGCGGCTCCCGTTATCACAGTCCTGCTGTTGTCCCTGTGCGTGCCGTACGTGATCGCTGCAGGGGTGGTCCCTGCTGTAGGTTCGTATCATTCTCATTGTTAAACATTTTCTCAGCTGACATCATTTTTCCCCCAAATTACAGTTTTTATATTATTGTTTGTGTTAAAATTGTTGCAGTGAATTATACTGTAATTGAAGTATTTACAAATTAAGTGAATAAAGAAATTGTTTTGCAGGAGTTACCCCAGAGATGGAGATTCTCATGCAGAGAAGGATCTACCCCTTCCTGTTGATGGTGGTGTCGCTCATCGGCATCCTGTCCTTTCAGATCAGACAGTTTAAACGGCTTTATGAACACATCAAGAATGACAAGTATGCATCTCTTAGCATAACACCCACACATCAGTAGAAAGCTGCATATTTCATGTTTCATTCTGGTTTAAATCTTTTTCTTTACAAGTGGGATAGATTTTGTGTTAAAAGCTTTGTTTCAAAACATTTAATTTGCTTTTTTTCAGAAAATTCCAAAAACATTGCATAGTTTATAAAGGATGTTTCCATTTCTGTTCTCACAGGTACTTGGTCGGCCAAAGGCTTGTCAACTACGAGCGGAAATCTGGCAGGTCGAACTCAGTCCCAACCTCCAACCCTGTCGCTGAGTAACTGTTCATGTCGCCTCGCCACATTTGCCCACTACGTCCCATACCAAATCTGTTGATTTTCAACTCAGTCCTCAGAAAGTAATCCATTTGAATTTCCTGTGGATCTAGTTGGATTTGATGGATGATGTTCACTTTCCTTTCTCACACGGATGCGAGGGAGGAAAACGTATTAAAGTCCTAATCATGGGACCACCCTGTTATGTTGCAAACAGGAGGTGTAGGCAGGAAGGTTAAAGGTTTGATTTAAAGCCCAACAGCTGTATTGTCGTTCATGCCTTGCTTTGTAAAGTGCTGCCTGATAATTGTACATGTGTAAATACTTTGAACACAGACTTTGTCTCATGAAAAAAGACAGTTGTGAAAAAAATGCAATGACCATTGTACATCTTAAAAGTGTATGTATAATTTATTAAATCAAATTGACAGTTTACTCTTGGTGTTGCATTTGTTGTCAACCCATTGCGTGGTAGTGTCCAAAACTTAAGGTTTGTATAAGACAATAGTCTCAAACTTAAAATTAGATGACCCAATAATGAAATTGCATTACAAAAACATCCTGATATTATTTCATAGTGAGTTATTTAAAGTCAATTTAAATCCTCACTGAGACTTCCAGGAACCACAAAGTTAAGTGCACAAGCTTTATAATCAAGAGCATTAAGCTGTCTGAAGGTGTAGAATCAGGTAAGAATATTCTAAGAACAGCCAGAGTGGTTAGATCATCTTTATAAAGCAATTGTATAACCACCAACCAAACAATGCACATATGAAAAAAATTTAAGTTACTTGAGGGATCATGAAAATTTAAGATTAATTGGATTTTAGTCAAAGACCAGCTATTGATGCATTTTCCAGTCTTGTGCTGAGTGAGGCATAATATGGGTGTAAGGATTAATACACAACAGGAGGAGGAGTGATTGTCTCGTCTTTTGGTACAAGTGGAGATGAAAGCACAATTCCAAATTGTTCTGCCAGTACAGCCGGAATTTCCTCTTCATCGAGATCCCTGGTTGTGATTTCCAACTGACTTCCTGTTTCTTCTGATGGGAAAGTCGTGGTTATGAGCCTGCGGCCAATATAAGTCAACCTCCCGCCGGGTTTTAAAACCGTGCAGAGGGATTTGCAAAAGAAAATGGAGCTGGGAGAAGTTTGGTGGTACTGGCACATCTCTGTGAAGTCCTCCAGACGCCGAGGCTCAAGGGTGAACTTGTAGATCTCCGTCCACTCTCCAGCCTCGCCTCTGTTTTCCTCCTTCTGCCACTCTAGAAAGTGCATCTCATTGTTTTTCCTGATGCGGTAAACTCTGTGGCCCTGCTCCTGGAGCCCACCAGTGTCCAAGGAAAGGGGGACACTGTAGCCTGGAACACCAAACCCCACATCGCACAGCCACCGCCGCCCTTCCAGACTCACCACCAGAATGAGGTGGTCAAACGGGGGACCGTAGCTCCCCGTGGTGTTCCTCACCTGGCCTGATATGATGGTGACCTGGAAGCCAAGTTCAGCCAGCAGCCAGGAAAAAAGGTGGTTATTCTCGAAACAAAAGCCACCGCGACGTTTATTCACGATCTTGTGGTACAGTACGGGTAGATCGATGAGGACACGTCCTCCGCTGTGCACCGTGAGGTTTTCAAACGGCACCGACCGCAGGTGAAATGTGTGAACGGCGCGCAGCAGCTCCAGGTTGGGCTCCCTCGCGCGAGCCGCAAATCCAATGCGCTCTAAGTACTTCTCTACGTCCATGTCCGCGGAAGTCATTTTGTTGCGGACAGTACACACGTCACTTTCACTTTTCTTCACGACAGATATGCTGCAGATATATTTAAGCAAAATGAAACGGTGCTAGGGCTTTTTAACCTAATTTGGTCTTCTTTCTTTGGGTTTCCTGGTGTAGAGAGGTGGGTTCAAACTTCAAAGTTAATCGCACTGAACATGGCCAAAGTCTAACATCAAGAAAACTTAAAGTAATTATTTTTAGAGGAATTTCGGACAAAAAACTCGTGTCAAAGTTTTTAAAATTAATAATACATAAAAATCTAGAAGAAATTTTAAAGAGGGGCGAATCTAAAAGAAGAAATTGAAGGGGGTTGTGCCAAAAAGTGCTGCATTCACTTGTACTTTGAGCGTATTAGGTTTATTAAAAAGTCAGCTTACACAAAATGTTAACTGGAATGTTATTGTCTATTCTAACATGGACTATTGCCCAAAGGTCATGGTCATTTGCCTGGACTATTCAAGCAAGGATTCTTGATGAAAGTAGGCTATGTCAAGATTACCTGAGACCTAGGAAACCCGGAAGCATTTTCTGTGCAGCCTTTATGTTGTCTTAGGGATGGGCATTTGATTAAATTGTCTCGATTATCAGTAGAATTAATGATTGGTTAATCATTAATATTTTTACATTGAAATTCAATATTTAGAGCCTATACTTAAATTAAGCAGGTAGAAAAAAAAACAGTGTTTCATTATTTAGATTTTTATTACAATGACATTTGCAGTTAAATATGATTAATTTAATGATTAAACTGGAAATGTGCGTTAATATTCAGTTTAAAGATGCATTTGATTAATCAATTAAAATATCATGCAATCAATTAGAATCTTAACGATCGATTAATTGATCGTCGATTAATTATGCCCATCCCTATAAAAATTGAGGCAAGAGAATGGCTAGTGTGGACTCGTAGCACGAACTGACTTTTACCTGGATAAAACACTCAGATGCCCAAGTGCAAGTGAATGCAGCATGATATGCTTCTACATCAACACTTAATCTTCTTAATCATAAATGGTGTGATATGTGTCATATGCTTTATGCCTCTAACTGTTAACAGCTTATAAAGGGGATGTAAAAGTAATAAAATCACGTTAAACGACCTGAAGTATTAACTCTGATGATTAAGTAAGTTTTTATCTATACAATGTTTGTGTAGAAGTGATTAAAGACATATAACACGAATCATCGTCTTTTTTTCTTAAGACTGTTGAAAAATTCTGGACTGTTCTGTTATTTTTACCCCCTTTTTTAAAATCCACCTCCTGTCTGGTTCAGAGAAGCGATGTCACGTGTCGACACTCCCTTTTCCCCAGCAGAGGGAAAAAGATGGCGCCCACGCACGTACTGAGATGCTGTCAACGGGGTTTAGCATGGATACCTGTGATTTTTATCGCCCTTGTCGTCTGCTGGTCCTATTACGCTTATGTGGTGGAGCTTTGTATATGTAAGTAGACGTTTTGTTACCTTCCATTGAATCTCTACGGGCTTTTGTGAGGCGTTGTTGTCACTGTACTGACCACACAAAAACACACAGCTGCTGCTGCTGCTGCTGCCATCAGGAAGTGAATGGACCGCAGTTCAACAATGGTGTTGGCAAGCCTGTTTCCAACCAGACACAGCTAATTATGTCTTGGCTGCTGCCTTTGCAACGGCTTGACCAGTTTTCTGGGGGATTTCGACTTGGATAAAGAAAAACTTCCACAATGTCGTTTACATATATGCCCGTCTTTGTGGGTTTGTGGGGCTGAATAGAGTCTGGGTGAAGAAAGAAAACGCCAACTAGACGGTATTTGGCTGGGTAGCCACATAAACAGACTGCTGGGACCAGTAATTAGCTTGGCAAATGTGTTGAGCTGCCAGTTGGTTTAGTTTCTAGGGCTTTTGCTTTAAAATAAGAGAGTGATGTAACACTAGACAAATGGAGGAACTAACACGATTTGATAGCATTGCATTGATGATTAGAAAATGTGTAGGTTATCAACTTTTATCAACCTTTAGTATTTGATATGGGGCTTGAAGCTCTCTATAAAATAAAGAAAAAGCTATAACAACACGTACAGAAAGATATCAGAAAGTCCCAGTCAAACAGACTAACTCAGGCTGTGTTTAGACTGAAGTAAATCAGTGTATCATGTGATCCCCATCCTGCAGGTTTTATGGCATAAGCAGGGTTTTTTAGGAAAAGATTTTCGTTCCCCCTGTCTGAAAGCATTTGGAAAGTATAACTTTAAAATTCATATATTTTGTTGTGATCTTTCACACATTATCTGACCAAATAAGTATAATTATATATAACTTATCTTTATTTTTACAGCTTAATTATTTTGGCGAGCACTCTTTGCTACAGATGTAACGATGCTTATGTAACGCTTACATTCCTTATTAAGCCTACTGTCTAATCTGCAGCCATTTATTTAAATGTCGGTTTTCTTGATAGGCTAACACCTTTTTATCTCTCCTCTCTTTTCTCCTGCAGTCACCATTCCCAGCATAGGAGAGAAGAGTAAGTGTTTCAAGAAATCAAAACGATGTCTATTTAATCCACTGAATGGGACTTTGCTGAACTGAGGCCTTTTGCCCCTTATTGGGTAAATCTCCCTTAGGCCTGTTGAAATGTGCTCTGTAGACTTGGCGAGGAAGGTTGGCTCACAAATGGAATCCTCTCAAAGTGCTGAGGCTTTCCTATTTGAAGCCCAGCAGCTCCTCCTCGATCAGCATTAGCTGTTTGCTTTCCTCTCTTATTAATTATGTAGATGTACAGTTTCTTCCTCCAGCTCATAGCCTGAGTAGCACCAGCAGTGTTATTTACATTTCCCCTGCTTTGTCTGTTGTTTTGTTTTGGGTTTTTTCCCCGCATCTAGTTGTCTACCTGATATTCTTCCACCTCTCCTTCATCATGTTTGTGTGGTCTTACTGGAAGACCATCTTCACCAAGCCTGCCAACCCCTCCAAAGAGGTATTTAACCCAACTCTGTGGAACAGTCCCTCTCTGGCTGCATGTCTGTAATCCCCTGTTTCAATTAAATCTGCTTAATTAGTTTATTAGAAGTGGGACGAAAAAAAAGACTTCTGCTTTTTCCGGTCCAGTTTTGCCTGCCAAAGGCTGAGAAGGAGCGTTATGAGAAGGAGGAAAGGCCAGAGTCCCAGCAGGAGATCCTGTGGAGAGCTGCCGCCAATCTGCCTCTGTACACCCGCACCGGCGCCGGAGGTCTGTAACATCAGATGTTAATGTGAATGAATTTGTCTGCGTCTGAGCTATCCGATTATGACGAGTGCTTTTGTTTGCACGATGCAGCAATTCGATACTGCGACCGCTGTCAAGTTATCAAGCCGGACCGTTGTCATCATTGCTCTGCATGCGACATGTAAGAGAATCCTTCTAAATAAAACCTTTAAAATGTTGTATTTTTCAGTTTTTACAACAGTTTGGATCTTTTTTATGTTTCATCTCTCTGTTGATTCTGTTTTTTTGTTGTATGTGGCAGGTGTGTGCTGAAGATGGACCACCACTGTCCCTGGTATGTGAGGCATGCTTCATTACATCTTTCATGATTATTCCCTCCTCTTTACTTGCATACTTATTAGAAATCCATCAAACTACTGAAAGAAAAATGCCAAAACTGTTAAGGAAATACTTAAAAATCTTTTTTAATTAATCTGAAAGATACCAGAGGTTTCTATTTAAATGCTAACTTATGAAAAAAGACATAATTTACCTATCAGAAACACAAAGCCTCCACCTTTTTGTAATATTTAGTGTAAAAGCTCTGTTCAGAAAGTGCTGTAAGCTGTGCCTTGTGTGTGTCTGCAGGGTGAACAACTGTGTCGGATTCTCCAACTACAAGTTTTTCATCCTCTTCCTGGCCTACTCGCTGGTGTACTGTCTGTTCATCGCAGCCACGGTTCTGCAGTATTTCATAAAGTTCTGGACAGTGAGTAAACGACGCACAGGTATCCCCGTGACTCTAACGTGCGTCTGCAGATTCGGTTGCACGGCCATGCCAGGAGGGCCATCCCTGGAGCTGGTTGTGCGTGGTACTGCTGACCCCTCCTCTTCTGTGCTGCTCCTCTCACCTTTCACCCTCTGACCCCTTCTTCGTTTCGAAGTCTTTTATCCGAAGTGGTCGTACACTGAGTCATTGTCCCCACTCATCTCTCATTTTGTTTCCACTTTTGTTTTCTTGTGTTTTCTCTCTTGTTGCTGCTCTACTTGGATATTCTCTCATGTCGTCTTTCATCTCTTACCTTCCTCCATTTTTGGCACAGTTTGCGTTTTCCCCAACTCTTCAGTCTTATTTGTCCTCGCTGTTTCAGCAAACTTGGCCTTTACTTGAATTTGCTTCCTTACTTCCCCCTCCTGCCCTCCCACCTGTTTTTTCCCGGTGTTGCTAACCAGTATTGTTTCTGTTTGTACTAAAGCTTTGCCGGAGGAAATCGGCAGAGAACTGCCCAAAGGTAACCCAGCCACCCAGCCCAGCCTGTAGTTGCCGTGCCATCAGCATCATTGCCATTGTGATGTGCTTGCAGTGATGTGGTCCACGCTCTGCCTTTTCTGCTGCACTCTTTCTCTCTCCTTTGTCTTTCTTTCCATAAATATCCTCCAAAATGAATTTGTTATCGATTCCTGTCTGTCTTCTCCCATCTCTTCCCCAGAACGAGCTGCGAGACACTCACGCCAAATTCCATGTCTTGTTTCTTTTCTTTGTGGCGGCCATGTTCTGCATCAGTATTTTGTCCCTCTTCAGCTACCACCTGTGGCTTGTCGGGAAGAACAGGTCCACTATAGGTAAGAAGCATGGGGAAATTATGGGGCTTGGGTAAAGACATGCATTTTATAACTTGTATCTCCAAATATTAATCTGTGATAAGTACATGTCCAAATCAGATCTAAAAGTACTGATTCATTCTACAAGTCTGACATAAAAATCAGAAATTATTTATCAGTTTTGCAAGACCCAAACAATTTGTCCCATATTTGTTCACCT
Source organism: Craterocephalus amniculus (assembly GCA_036024015.1). Lineage (NCBI taxonomy): Eukaryota > Metazoa > Chordata > Actinopteri > Atheriniformes > Atherinidae > Craterocephalus > Craterocephalus amniculus. The sequence goes on along the minus strand of JAVQJG010111889.1, from coordinate 23,645 downwards.
ACTCAAGAATCAGATTTCTCTATTTAACAACCAATGATGAGGACTTAGATAATTCCCACTAAACATCATGGTATGTGTGAAAGTAACACAGAGAACGTCTAAAACAGGCCAGCGCGAATCTTACCTATCAACAGATTCACCTTTACGGAGTGTTCTCATAAAGTTTGTTTGACCCCTCAATCTCTCTATTTGGACTGTGATGAGAGAAGTCTGATTCCTTCCTGTTGTGTAAAATGTGGGACAAATGTTGTGTACTTGTAACACTGACTTGTAATGCATAGAAAACAGGAAAAGGTTACGTGGAGACAAAAAAGCTTTTCAAATGTTTCAAATGCAACAATACCACTTTTGTTCTAAACAGATACGATACCAATACTAATATCTGAGTACTTGCCGATACTGAGTACCGATACCAATACTTCTACCACACAAAAAAATGCAATGAATTGTAAGACAGGTATTATTTTCTTCTCTACTTTTTACAACAAATGGTAAAATAAATAAAAATGATAACTAAAGTTTCAAGTAAAAAGGAACATTGTGCGTAATAATTTGGGATCGGTTACTGGTATCGATCGAGTACAAGTACTTTAGAGCGATGTCAACGCCAATTGCTATCAATGCAACCTTGGCTGACTTGAATTTTTAACTTTGTGTTCTCCAACATGTCAAATTAACTTGTACTTTAAGACTTTGAAAGTAAAAGAAAATGCAGAGTAAATTCTTGTAGATTTGATTTGTACCTGAACTTGTTACAGCTTGAAATACAGACATACAAATCTTCTGTTTAAAATCCATCCTCTGTATAATAAGCAAAAGTTGTGGATAAAAGTAATATTAAAAAAAAACACTTTATTTTTACTTTTTAAATAAGACCAGTCAATGATGTTAAATAACACAAAATTGGCTAAATTAAACATGAGCTCTAGATTGGTCTAGAAGACATGTAGACTGCAAGTGTTTGGTATCTGGCTCCACATAAGAGGAACAAGTAGTTAGTGATCTGTCATCACCACTTCCTCACACAGTGGTGGTTAAATCATCATGTTTCAGCATGACTTTATTTACGGAAACTACAGCTTAATCCAGTAGATTTTGTCCCGTGCTGTCTCAGCGTCTTCTGAACAGACAGATGACCACAGATACCTTTTATCAATGTTCTGCTTTTGGTTGGATGAGAGGAAAACATGCTGCATAGCTTTTATCTCGTTCAGAATTATTTTTATAGTTAATTGTGTCCCATTAATCCAAAAAATGTACTTTAAAAAGCTTTTATTTTAGTCCCTTTTTGACCAAATGTCCCTGCTCATGATTTTTCTATTCAGTTAATTTCAGAATATGTGATTGTATTTCTAAATATGAGCTAAATGTGCCAAGGTACTTATCTAACATTTAGGATCTATGTGCTGCAGTCCTGTATTACAGCCTTGTGTCCCCCCAGCTCCTTCCCCATCAGGAGAAGGTTGCATTTTGTTAAATGGTATTCTCATCACGTTTCTCCTTGCCTGCAGAGGCGTTCAGAGCTCCGGTGTTCAGGACAGGCTCAGATAAGAATGGCTTCTCTCTGGGTTTCCGAAAGAATATTGCTCAGGTCTTTGGAGACCAGAAGAAGTACTGGCTGCTGCCCATCTTCACCAGGTAAAGGAGATAAACACTCGTTTTAGTGTTTATTGTTCAGAGGTCTGCAACCTTTACAATCCAATTTTGCCCACAACCATGCAAAAAAAAAACTCTTTTAGAGCCACAAATGTTGCAGGAACTTTTGTAAAAAGAAATCTTATTATATGTTGTGAAAAAATATGGTTGGAAACAAGTTTATTTTTCTGGGTTTTTTTTCGTGATCTTTTTGGCTTTTTTTTCTAATTTTAGGTATTAAATAAAGAAAAACAGAACCTTGCAAAAGGTACATTTTCCTGCTTTATTTATTTATTTTTAAAAGACCATAGTTTCCAAATAAATGAAAAGAAACATATAAGGAGTTATAAAAATTCAAAAATATATTTAAAATAAAATATCAGAGTGCTTTCAGTATCATTTTGTTGGAAATTCAATGCAATTATTTCCTGATAAGAAACCGCTCAAATTTGCATTTGTCACAATATCTTTATTTAATAATGGTAGTTGGTTCTTTATCATTTATAGCCTGTTGTAAGGAGCCATTGTGGAAGATGCAAGGGGCCGCAGGTTGCAGACCCCTTTTAGAGAAACAGACAAGTTGTGTAAATGCCTCTACTTATAGTTTGCTTCTGTTCTCTGCAGTCAGGGTGATGGCCTGACGTTTCCCACTCGCCTGGTCAACGGTGACGTGGAGCAGGCCACTGTGACTCTGCATCCAGAGCCCAGTAAAAGGTGAAGCATCCTGGTGTAAACAAACTGTATTCGGCCATTTATATTTGGGTAATTTGGACTGATGGCGGTTTATTTTGCAGCATGGCTGAAGTCACTGTGAGTCCACTCAGCGAGTCCCAGAATCGCCTCTTAGTCAACGAGCAGCACGCCAACAACGTTGGAGAACATGTGGCTGAAAACTCCCTCAAATCAGGTGAGTTCCTGCAGCGATACAAGTATTTTTTTTAGATGGACTAAGCATAATAACTCAACTTGTTTCTCCGTTTGCATCACAGCTCAAAGTGAAGCTGTCACAGTCTCCATGGAAAGCGAATCCTAACCAGGTAATCGACCACCTCTGCACTAGGACCGGGTTATATGAGCCAATTTTCATATCTCGAACATTTTTCCCTTAATCACAATATACGATATATATTTTTGATATACATTTTTTTGGTCAAGTAAACAAAGAGACTGTTCAAATTTACTGCCTGGAGTGCTAAATGCACTTTTATTAAAGATCAGAAGCACACGTAAATCAAGATATAAAAAAATACTTTTCAATGACCAAAACAAAGATACAGTTTAGCAAAATACTGTAATAAAAAGGGATACTTTTTCACTCAAAACAATATAATTCAATATATACGATATTCCCCTATTCTATATCTTGTGTGCCAGTCTTGATTAATTTGAAAATCTTGATGTATTGCCCAGCCCTAGTCTGCACCTGCTCTGCCTTGCATGTGCGCTTAGAACGCTATCGTGCAGGTTTTGAACACCTTAACATATCTGTTGTCTTCTCTGCTGCAGGAGAAACGCCTCATCTGATACGATGCCTTAACCAACCCATCAGTTTAGTTCATCACCACGGCAACAGTCCCTGTGTGCAAAGAGCATCCCCACAGACCCATTCAGTGTAACTATGGCAATGCAGGCCACCGACCATCACATCGGCAGTCATGCTTTTCATTATCTCCTCTCCAACCTGCCCTCATGAAATGTGACACGAGCTCATTCTCAGTCTCACACACGTATTTTGGCAGCATTTCATTCAGCTAGAAGCAGATTTCCTTGTGCTGTTTTTCTCTCGCAACTTGGAGGGTTTGTTGACGACAAAGCCTGGGGGGACTTGGAGCTGCTCTCTGTGTTTAAATGAGACAACTTTTTTGTGCCAAAACCTTCCTGTGTGCACCAAGACTTATTTTACAGGCACAAAGTCGGAGGGGTACGAGCTGGCGCTGAGTGGTGTTTTTTTATTTTTCCTCTTTGAGTCTTTAGAAAGGCAGCACATGCTGTGGAAATGGATCGGTTTAACCCACCCGGCTGTTTTTTTGTGTATTATTTTTAACTAACAATGTTTGAACTCATCTGTGGTTCACTCCTTTTTTGTGGATGGATTTTTTTCCCCACCGAAAACCTGGACTTCGCGAGTACTGCACTACACGGCTTAGCGGACTGTCCCAGCGCACAGCAGAGAAGACTAAAGCCAGGTTTTGCGTGGCACGTTGGATATCACAGCACAAGATGGCGCAAGAGCACTTTGTTGATTAACAGTGTCCATCAAAAAAAAAAAAAATAAATTGCAGCTTTTTTTCTTCAAGGCATCCTTGTAAGGCAGATCTTTGATCGTATGTATAAGTGTGCATATCACAGTTGAAATGGCAGTCATTTTTCTTTTTCTAATAACTTAAAAGCACTAAAAGAATCAACTTTGTGTGTCTGAGGCCAATTTTTGTTAAACCGTGCTGCTTGTAAATGGACAGTTTAACCTTTGGAGATGTTTCTCTCAGTGCAATGTGCAGCATCCTTTGCTACTTGTTCTTTTTAGAGTCTTGACAGTCTGTTTTTTCGGTTTGTTTGTTTCGTTTTATACAGCTCAAATTTACCAAGACACCACCTCTTTGCCAAATAAGGGCTGGAATGTCAGGAGCTCTGACATCTGAACCTGAAGTGTTTACAGCATCCTAGCTTTATCTTAACCTCACGGGCTAGTGTCATCATAACCAAACTGTATGCAGCAGTAACTGTGGTGCAACGTTTTATGCAACATTTTTCTGTCCCTCTTTAAACTGTTGAGGGTCATGATGCTCTTTGCAGTAACCGTGTATGCCCTGCAGGTGGCGACAAACCTCGGCTCTCACTCACCATTAACACCAGACCTGATTTACTTTTGGTCTAATTTGCAGATGGAGCTTTAATCTGAACGGGAATTTCTTAGGATGCTTTATTTTCTATCACTTTTCTTTAACAGCTCATCAGTTTTTCATTTTAAAGACTTTATTTGTTTAGATCGGCTGTGAACGAGGCGTCGTCTGCAGCTTCCGCGCTCCTTGTCGCTGTGTGATTTGGAATAAGCTCAGTGTTGTAAATTGTTGAAAGCCTCAGATTGTGTGAAACTTAACAGTGAATTATCTTGTGTCAGTGTTGTACATCTGGTATGTAAATCACAGGGTCAGCCAAAGGCTGTAAAGGAAGAGATTAAATGGCATTAGTAGTTTCATTGTAGCTTTATTTATATTTAACCATAATAATCAGAGGGAAGTTCTTTCCTTTCCTATGAAATATTTTAATGCATCTTTAAGATTCATATCAGAGGGTGAAACATCAGATTTCCATGTTTATAATTCATTTTATTTTTAACTGGACGAGTCCCAGAATAGACGTACATGTTTACAGCTATCTTTTGTTGAGCTGAGTAGAAGCGCAAGTGTTGCTTGGAAATTACACCCCATCCACGCTGAATTAGAGTGTGAAAGTGGGGTGTTTTAACAACAGCCCGCATTATAAACTTTAGGTTTATATCTTTCTAAGTGTTTCTAATTAACTCTACAAACCACACTACTACTGTTCTATTACAGTGGTTGGACCTCAAACAAGTAGACTATATTACATATCATTATCTCTAAGCCAAGGTTGTGTTCTGGTCATGTTTGTTTTTTTTCTTTTCTTTTTTTTTTCTTTTCTGATCTCACAATGGGACGAAGTGAAAGTGAAGGATTTTGCAAACATATAAAGATATAAATAATTATTTTTTTAGGGTCTCGTGTACAGATCTTTGTTTCAACCACTGCTTCTGAAACATGGGGCCTGTCTTGTTTTTAGTTGCCTATATTCTCTCCGGGCTGGCCGGCCCCGAGGCTAGGTGCGTGTGTATTTTGTAACGCTTTAGTAGGTGGTTTTTTGTAATATTATTGTCTTGCAGGAGAAATGCTTTTGTGCAGCCGTGAGATTTTTACACATATGAAGATAAACAACTCCGGACTCTTCGCTCAAAAGCATGATTCCTAAACAATTTTTAAAAAAGAAAATTGTGCCACAATTAAAATGGGGATTGTGGTGGTTAAAACATTTTTTTTTTCTTCCACAGCTATAGGAAGGTGTGTCATCTTTTCAATTAGCTTTACTCTGGTCTGTATAAACCTATAAATTAAGCCATAAAACCTCCCTTTGAAAAGAAAAGGATCTGAAAATCTCCGTATAATTTCATTTTTGTTTGTTTTTTAGACTTTAAACATGCTATACCTACTTTTTACAGTGCAGGTTGTAGCCCATCATAACTTGCTTAATACTACATTTTGCTTTCTTTTGGTCTTGTTTACCCATTTATGTATGTATCTTTGTGTGCGTGTGTACGTGTATAAATATATATATTGACAATGTAAGAAGAAAGCATATATTTTTCTTGTCTGGTTAATTTTACTTTTCCTATTTTGTGAATGAAGTTCATGCCTCGACACAATTAACATGAAATAAATGTCTTTTTTTTTTTTTTTTTTTCCACCAGTTTAACTTTGTTCTCTGATTTATTCAAGAGTTCCTACCAAGCAGACACAATCTTTTTTTAAAGTTTGAAGCTAATTTTCTCCAAGTTTTCCCAACTTCAAAGTCTTTCTTTCAACCACTGATTTCCCATAAAGCCCCTTGTTCTTTCCCAATTTCACAGGAATGTGGGTTTTTGGTTTTAACAAAAAGCTCCTTTATATTCATTAATGAAGAAGGCACCTTTTTCTCAAAAGCTGTGTTAGCGTTGTGTCAACACATAAGAGACAACTCGGCAGTCAAGCGTGAAATGGTGGCTTTGGGCACTTTGTAAGTTGCCCAAAGTCAACAGTTGGAGATGAAGTAGTGATTTTGGGTGATTTATGAAGAGCTTTTCATGAAAGATGTGGCATTAAAGGAAACTGGACCATGCAGTGATGTAGCAGATGAACAGAATTAAAAACCATCAAACCATTTAAGGTAACTGTACTGGAAAGTGTTTCCATTAGGAAATAACCAATCCAGCATAGACCTGAGACAGAGTGGGTGGATTCACTGGGACTGATGGTTCACTAAGGCTCCATAGAAAATGAGTTGTGATGGAAAGCTGTCTTTGTTTTTTGCCTTATTGATAACACAAAAGTTCTTATCTCATTTTCTTTTTGGTCCAGACCTCCAGGTTAAATCTGTCCCGGTTGTTGCTTGTTTTGTGAGCTTGCCAGACTTGAGTCATTTCAACCTGGCAGCCTCAGTTAAAGGCGTGGAGCTGTTCTGATAAACTCATTTATGACCCCTCTTTTAAATATTGTCAAAATAAAATCATCTTCAATTCTTCATCTGAAATGAAATCAGTATGCTACATGTTAGGACTGTGACCTTATTCGTGTTGCAATGAGTCGGGAGTCATCGATGGTGCCCTTGGTGTGGAAATTGCAGGGGGTTTTACTTTAAATTTCTACTCTGGTAGGTATGCCACATTAAATTAAGCTTTTTCTGCACTGAATACTGAATTAAGAAATATTTAATAAGCAATTCAGTCTTCTGTAATCATTTTTACAAAACTAATATCAATAAAGTTGTGTTAATTAAGTCAATGACCAGTGATAAGACATGTGACAACATTTGCAATGAATTATTCGCACAGTAATTATTGTCAAACAGACTCCAGTATGAGCATCTGCATTTAGTAAATTCCTGCAGTAATGTAACGGCATGCAGACAGGGACGGCCTTGTGCAGCCTTGTTCTGTCAGCCGATGACAGTGATGAGGAACAGTAAACACAGCACAGTCCAAACTGGATCAACATTCTTTGCAGGCTTGATTTCAGGAGCCCAGATAATCATTGACCTTTGTTATCTTTGTGACACCCAGGTCCTTGACTCATGCTGTACTGATAATCCCGCTCATCACCTCTAATTCCTTTTTAATTCTCTAGAATCTGAAACTCTCCCATTTAAATAGAAAATAAACTGTCTGAAATGGGTGTTTCCAGGTTTAAGTGTGAACACTTTGGGGGTAAAACATGAGCTGGGCAGATTCTGTTGCTACTGTAGAGAAATGAACCAAAAAGACAGACAATTTAAACAATGATAAACGTTCAATCATTTTTCAAAATGACAATAACTTTCCTCTTTACTGTAGTTTTGTTGAATTTGCAATATTTAACAAATTTTGGCTGTTTCAGGCACGTTTGTTTGTACTATGTGTACATGCAAGCTTGTGTAAGCTATCAGCTCGAGGTAATGAACTCCGGGTCAATTTTCAGGGAGAGTAAACACTGATTTATTTTTATTTTTTTAAGAGGAGGGTGCACCCTCTCATCAGGCCAAAAAAAATCTTTTTAAGACCAGAGGATAAGTGATCCAGTAATGAGACATCAGGTCGTTTGAAAATAACCACTTAGACAGTGAATCCGGGCAGACCCCTGGAAACAATCACGTGATAGTTCCTGGGAGATTTACCTCTGACTTTGTAGTCAGATTCCTCTGAACTTCCATCTCTACACCTGGCCTCCAGATGTGAATTAAGAATTGCACAATCCTTGAAATATGACCACGACTGCTCTTGGATTTGTGTCGACATATAGCCTCTGGGCAGAGAGGTTTGTTCAAACTAAATAAAAAAATATAGATCTTTTTATGAAATGTTCCTAAACTCAGGCGAGTCGGGACAAACCTAAAATCCCTGAGATGCTAACAAGGTGCGCCCAGATTCATCCACGTAGGACAGTTGCTCAGACTTGAATAAAATGATTCAGTGGTCATATAAGGTCAGACGCTGACGCTAGTGTCAGTGTGTCCGCTTGTCATCCTTCATGTATAGATTTTTTGCAGATTAAACATGTGTTTCCATGTTTTAATATGCTCAGATATGTCTGTTTGTTTTCTGAGGGTTTTTTTTTGTTGGTCTTATTGGTGTCAGGCGGGAGGGGGTTGAACCACAGCATCCTCCTTTAACCAGTCTTCGATGTGCCTGTACATGCAGCGCCGGGATAAGAGAAGGTAATCTGAGAGTGTTCTTGATTCAGCCAAGGCTTGCCTGAGCAAACAGGCTCGTCAGATTAACAATAAAACTTGGAAATGACAGTCATGAATCTGAGATCCAAGTTCAGACATATTTTTAAAAAGAAATAATAAAGCCGCTTTTCACTAAAGAAAACCAACAAAGCAGAAAATATGTGGTCTACCTGGTGCAGAGTCAGACCATTTATAACTAATTCAGTCTTGTTCTGGCTAACTGAACTGAGGAAATTAGTCGAAAGAAGCAGAGAGTATGCCTACAAAAGGACTCAGATCACTTGCTGATCTGATCACATGATGATACCCTCTGTACACGTTGCTATGGGAACTAGTGGCCATGTGATGTGGGTGCCTGTTTAGTCCATAGGCTGCATCTTTAAGAAATTCACTAACCTATAACACAGTTCCAGTTAAACTGCCCACCCCCCTTGGTGAATACTTCATCCGAAGTGTAGGTGGAGATTTCCAGTCACTATGATAGGCCTATTCCTTCTTCTCCATGTTTTTTTTTTTTACAAAAGAATAAAAATATTTACATTGGACTGTCTCTCTCTCTAAGAGACTGGACTTTACTTGGAAAGATTTGAAGTTAGTGCCATGCTCTGGTGCAGTGGACCGTGAGAAGTCCACTCACACATTAACCAAATGTGTGAGTGGTGAGTGAGTCAATGAAGTTGCGACCACCTAAACATGTCAGGAATACAATAGTCCCGACTGAAGCTATAAAGTTTGTATTTCACCTCTTGCGTGCTGCAAAAAATGTGTTGAAACTTGCGGGGATAAAAAATCTACATAAAGCAAAAACAGAGCCAGAAAGCGCATCAAATTCATTAATCTCCCTCATTTAGTCGTCCGCTGTGCGCTCTCAGCTCACTGTCGCATGACATAACCTGTCAGAGGGGGCGGGCAGATTGCAGCATGTGTTTTGGGGGTGCCAGGGAGGCTGGCCCCTCTATGCAGCAAGTGAAAAAGCACTCTGACAGTCTTTAACAGTCTTTGGCAACTCCGGACTTTTACGCACCGACCTGTCCGCGCATCTAAGCAGCAAGTGGAAGCGGCAGATTTGTCGAAAGCTGACAACATGAATAATGGATCCAACCGAACCATTGACCCGAGCTGCACGGGCGAACCTCCTTTCGCCATCGATGTCATTCGAGGTGAGTACAGCAGGCTTTATGACCAGTTCCAAGAGTCTGTATTTTACGCACCAGCAGGTCTTCCCCGCTGGAATTTTAATTAGTTTGGTCGGGATTTTTATTTACTTCACAACTTCAGAGTCATGGTAACAGGAGTGGGGATACAAGTGGTGCTAATTTATCCCTGGCTTACTGGGTTCCTTGAAGTCCCTGGACCCCCAGCTGGGGGACAGAGAGGCTGTGGAATGCGGTACCCTCTTTACTGCGGTTTTGTCTCTCTTTTTTCTGCATCTTGTCTAATTTTTTCTCTCATCAGCCTTTCTATTCATAATAAATTCCCAGTTTGTCTTTGCCAGCTCTGCTTGCCAATCACCACTTCCTCCGGGTTTCCCAGTCTTATCTATTCACTCACACACTTTCCGCTCCATCAGCACCTATTATTGGTCTATTAAAGTTTTGGAATATCTGCAAACCCACAACTCACGCTGATATTTGCAACATGCAGGAGTCATCATTACTACTTTAGCTGTTGCCTGTAAATGGGAAAACCAAAAAGCAAAAACTAAAATATGATTCATGATGATTTCAGACAATTATGAAGTCACATAACTGCGTGTGTTTATTCCTGCTAAATTATAAGAATATCACCTCTTTTTATCTAAATATGACGCCAGGTGGGGGCTATGCTTAAATTGGAGGATGACTTGGAAATGATTGGAGGATAAAGGTGTGAGCTTCTTTCAAAACTAAAAAGAGAAAATACTTTTTTTTTTGGGGGGGGGGTCAAACTGAATCATTTCTACATTTCAATGGAGCTGCCCCCCCACACACACACACACACAGAAAACACACCTACTTTGAGAAAATGTTTTGAAATTCCGCAAATATGCACATTTTATTAAAAAGTCATCTGGATACAGTAACAGTGGTAACAGTCCGACTCACCTAGATAACTGGGATAAGATCATAAGAGATTCTGCAAATGGGAAAAATCATATTTTTGCTGACTCTTTTGATTCGTAAGATGGAAAAACAAGTTGGGACAAGCACACCACCTTGAGTCAATGCGTCATTATTTGACTAACTTATCCTTAAAATCCACACTCATATTGGTTGTTCATTCTTCCTGCTTGCCTAAAATAATGAATCCAGACAAGGAGGTATGAATTCATGGGGAATTTTCCTTTTTTTACCCACTTATCCTTTTCTCATCACATGTTTTATCAAACCTAATGAAAATACACTTTTTCTTTGTGTTAGGCTGGCATCTTCACATGTCACTAAAACAGCAAATAAAGTATTTTGTGTACATCCATACTTTTAAAAATCATGTAAACATCATGGTGTGGTCAAACCTATGTTAAATTAAAGCTCTCAAAAGTTCTACTGCTAAAAAGAAATACCAAAACAAATTATGTGGTAAATTAATTCCTGAATGTGCACACCCTGCAAGTCTCAGATGAGTTTAATTACGCCACATGGGCCATACAGTTCTGTATTTCTTCGTCTTCAAAATGTGTATATTTGACATACATTCTCAGTGAAGAAATAGTGAGTGAAAGCAGTCCATTGCCGTCCACCAAAAAATCTTCAATAAATCCTTTTTACATAACGGTAGAGTCATCAAACAAGAATACATTTGAAGTGATTCAGTGACATTGTGCAGTGACTTTAGCACTCAAACATGTATGATGATCTACCAAAGGGAAACTTGAAGTTTTGAACTTTTTTTACTTTCACAGGTGTTGGGATGTATGGAGAACTCAGCTTAATAACTTCATTTCTTTCCTGTGCATGCGTACTGGGAAAAGTATGTTGTTCAATTAAATGGCTTTGTCAAATTTAAGTATGATTCATTCCTCCATTAAATGGGAATTATTTAGATATGATTTGTACTTTTATAAAAGGTTTTTACATGTGTGGTGCAAACATGCAAAATTGGATCCCTTTTAAAAACATAATTTGGCCCTTTAGCTTCAATTTGAAAGCTCTGACATAAGCAGCAAATTTAGTTTCAGATTAGTATCCATAAAAAGATTGCACTTAAAATCAAACTGAGATGATTTTCCAGTTGGATTCCAACCAAGAAAATATTGATCGATAATCCATTGAAAATAATCCAAGTAAAATCCACCCATTTTACTTGGGTGTTGTTGTTAGTATTGCACATTCTTATTTACGGGTGTGACTCTCTTTCGTTTCTCCACATATTCCTCAGAGATTTTGCAGCCTGACATCAGCACGGGAAACCTCCTCACACAGGGATGAATTAGATTCTGCTTATGACTAAAAGTAGTAAATCACTGCAGTGTTTCATAAGAAGTAAATGCTGTGAAAATGCTGAAAACAGTTAGTGGGGAAATCAGCAGGCACTTCCCAGGTAGCCCAGATGTTTGGGCCAAATCAGGGCTAATTCTGGCACTTGGCTCAGGTGCGACACTAGGAAGTGTTGAGTCGGCCACATGTGGTCCAGATGTGAGTTTTGGCCTGTACATCGATTACAGCAAGTATTTTGTGGGCCAGGAGTGGTCTCTAGACAGTGAGACTTCCTATTGTTAATTTTCTTGTGTGTGACATGTGGTGGTCATGTTAGTTTTGACATCCACACTCATATCTAGTCACTGCTGGAGGCCAGATTTGTGTCAAACAAAATGCAACATTTGGGCCAAAAATCTGTTCCTATCTTGATGGTTTGATGGCTGTTTTGTATTTATTTGTTTATTTTTCCTCATAAAGACGATCCAAGAAAAGAAAGTAGGATAAACTTCCGCCGGTTATCATGTGTACTGTGTATTTGAATGCCAAGAACATTATTATCGTTATATTCATCTCCAGAAATTTTGAGATGGATGTTTTTTGTTCATTTTAATGGCAGATATATCCGTTTAAGCAATATTCAAATAAAAAATAATGTAACAGTATTTCAATACGCTTTTAAATTTTTCTACACAATACAAAATTTGACCAGAAAATCTGTTTGCACTGACATTTTTTTTCATTCATCCCCAAAATATATGGGACAAAATAAATCTTGGGGGTCTTGTATTGGCTGTGCCCTACATGACAAGGTCAAACTTTAACCCAAAGTTATTCCTCACCAGACACCAGAAGGTTAAGTATAGGACCAAAAGATCAAATGAGCATGGATATACTTACAGCAGATGAATTGAAAGAGAAACGAAAAACTTAATTTAACCTCAAAGTAAAATTATATGAGAAAGGCAAAATAAACTGAACCTATTTGCTACTTTGTAAAATTTGTATGCCAGGTTGAATTTTAATGTAACTGCACAAAAACAAGTGGCCCAACCACAGAGAAAGTCACTTTATGAACATCTGTTAGTGTGTCAGGCTGACTACTACATTACTAATGGCCGTGGATACCAGAGAGTAAATGACTCAGACTTACAAGAAAGAAGCCTCCCAATTACCAACAACATACTGAAGCCATTTACTCCTTCCCTTCCATCCTTTGTTTGCTTTATGACATTATTTCATATTTTCCTTTCTCTGGAACATCTGTGCAACTAAACAGCTGCTTGAGTTCCGGTCTACTTCTATTTCTGTAATGCAGCCTCTGCCAACACCAATGTCCTATAAAATCAATGGCATATTCATGTTATGGAGGCTGCAGCATTTCCTCTGCGAGCCCATTTGTTGTTTTGTTTGTTGTGTTTTTACTTGACTGGGCTCCAGATTGAGTCTGAATCCTTTTTTCCCATCAAAACAACAAACAGCTTGAAGCTTTGAACTCTGTGTGCAGTTGGTTGCTGAATTTGGAAATCTATTCATGTCACAAACCCCATGTTAGAGGCTAAACATTTGCACATTGCTGAATTAAAAAAAACCACACACACATTCATAAAGACACATTCAGACGTGTTCTCTGATGCTTGCAGACTTGTTTGGACTTGCTGCACTCTTTACTTCCGCGCCTGGAAAAACAAAGGGAATAATATAAATAAACTTAATTTCAACAGGATTTAGAGGTTATATCAACTTTCAATTTTTTTTCTTTTACTTTCTGTCCTCTCATCTTTCAGATTTGGACATCTTTGGCATCATCTTGTACTTCATCCTCACCTTCATGGCAGCAACTTCTATGCTGGTCTTTCTAGAGGAATGTGCGTACATCTATAGAAAAGTCTCCAACAATAAAAAGAGTGTTATCATCTGGGTGAATGGAGCCGCTCCGGTGAGGAAAGATGATATTTTTTAAACCGCTCCCATGAAAGAAATGCAACAGTGTTGGTGATTTGTGACTTTTCCTCCTCTCTTGTTCAGATTATTGCCACCATGTCGTGTCTGGGGATGTGGGTCCCCAGAGCCACCATGTTTACGGACATGGCCTCTGCCTGGTAGTTATTTTCTCCTTTTCTCTCCCACTCACCTTTAAATCTCTCACTGTTGAGTCTTTGCTTCATGCCCGCAATCAAAGATCACAGGGAAGCTTGAATTGCACTGTCGTAACCTTCGGAGGGTTTTATAGAAAACAGCAGTGCTGTTGTGTAACGCGTGTGCTTTCACTTTCTGGGTTTGTTTTTCTTTTTTTTTGCAGATCCAAACCCCCTAAACTTGTTTCTGCTGTTTGTGCATTCCCACAGCTACTTTGCCATTGTGATCTTTAAGTTTTTGATTATGATGGTGGAGGAACTCGGTGGCGACGAGGCCTTTCTCCAGAGAAGCGGAAAGCACAAACTGAAGATCAGCACAGGACCTTGCTGCTGCTGCTGTCTCTGCCTCCCACACGTGGAAATCACGCGGTAAATTTCCTAGGAATACAAAGTCTGCAGTTGTGGGCATCAACACAAACAGTCGGCTTTTTGCTGCCTTGAGGGGCTAATGTTGTCAATGGCGTTACATAATGTGCCAGTAATGACTAGCTCCTGGAAACACTGGAAACACCTGGAATCACAGCACATCTTTAGTTTTACTTTTTGTTTCTTTTGCTGTGTTCATTTATTTCGAGCACAACTTGAATCAGACATGGAACAAAAGGGGAATGTGTCCAGAAAACACGTGTATCCATTTTTTTTAACACTTATAGTTCATAAGAAAGAAAACTGCCTTTATTCCTGGTAAAATGTTTTCTCTCTTATAACAGTGGATGAAGATTTTGAAAGTATTGTCACATGTGACTCATAAGGCTACAAACGTAGTTCTGATGGGAATTTAATGAGCATTTTGATGCATGTACACAAAAAAACTTAAAACAATGCAGTAAAATGTGCTCAGTGTTTTTAGGAGCTGAAATGAGAGACATGGCTTTGTGAAACACATTTAATGTTGTGTGGAACATCTCGCAATACTGATGAAGCACAGATGCTGTGCGGCTTCAGTGACATATACAATCATAGTAAATGGTTTCAATGTGGTTTTCAGCCTGTTTGAACAAAAGAGCCCGCCGGTTGACTGTACTGGATTCAAAGTAGATGTACGCTTATTTTCTGAGAAGACAGGTTGAGTACGCTCCTGGTCATTCAACTCTGCCAGGACTTGTCAACCCTGATATTCCCCTTTCTGCCTGAGTTAAAAGTGACCGCTCAGTCACCACGAGTCACAACGACGCTCATGTTTTTCTTTTGGCAGACACTGGTAAATATGTTTATTTAACTCTCAACTGTGCACATTTATTTCATGCTTACAATGAGAAACAAGCTGAGACGTGCTCATGTGCTTTTTGCATGGTCTGTTTGGATAAAGTGGTGGGTGGAGAGTGGAGTTCGAATCTTCACATACTTGAAACCAATGTCTCTGTGGCTTCATTGAATTGCTCAGGACATCCTCTTAATGCTGTAGAGAATCATTTGTGTGATTAAGCACAACCATGAATTTGTTTCCTCTGCTCCAGACGCACTCTCTTCCTGCTCAAACTTGGCTCCTTCCAGTTTGCCGTCCTGAAGATTGCCTTCACTATCCTCTCCATTGTCCTCTATAGTAACAACAACTACGATGTGACTGATGTAAGTACACAAAATTTTAAAAAAACTGAAAGGTATCTTTTTTCATTTGGATCTCTAACTTGGATTCACACAGTTTCCTTTCTCTGTTTTTTCATTTGTTTGTTTTAGATTAATAAGTAAAAGAACAAAAAAAACCCTTAGTATAGTGCGTGCCTCCCACATTGTAATCTCTTCTAAGTCTGTCCATTATTTAAATAATTAAATCAGGATGACATAGGGGTTTAACATTACATTTATTACATCAAAAAAATTTACAA
Source organism: Craterocephalus amniculus (assembly GCA_036024015.1). Taxonomy (NCBI): domain Eukaryota; kingdom Metazoa; phylum Chordata; class Actinopteri; order Atheriniformes; family Atherinidae; genus Craterocephalus; species Craterocephalus amniculus. The sequence goes on along the minus strand of JAVQJG010111889.1, from coordinate 7,679 downwards.
CCTCAAAGGTATTTCAATGTTAAGTGTCAATTTTTGTGCCTTACAAGAATATTTTAGTTCCTCCAAAAGGACAAAAATCAACAATGACCCAGTTCTTTATGATATGAAGACAGATTTCTTACAATTTTCAGGATGTAGGAAGGATATGTGACACAAAACAAAAGTTTACATTCCCTGCATGCTTAGTCAGAGCTTTTCATTTCTTGTAAAAAGGGATGATGGGCTACTTATTGTACAGTAATAAAAGTCCAAGGTTTCCAACAACATCCTGGAAAAGTTGGACTTGTATTTTTTTTCTCCCCCCTTTTTCTTTAAATGCAGGATTACTGTCTCTTGTCCTACGAGACAATATAATAGGTTTCCAGTGTATTCCTGCTTCAACACATCTGAATCTTATTGAATGTATCTAACTGCCTATCAAATTCGACACAATAACTCATTAATTTGAGTCAGGTGTGTTGGAGCAGGTATACACGACTAACCCTATTTCAATGCATTATTCACTCACTGAATTAATAAATTTCTCTTTCAACATGTTTTCGAATACATGACGATTATATGAATGCCTATTTGTAAATTGTTTAGATGATTTAGAAGAAAATGAATCTAAGAATTTAGATGGTAATTAAATTAAGAAATTCAATTTAAATTTAAACTGTCAACACCCCCAAATGATGAGGAGGTCCTACCACGCTGGACTTCAGAATGATGACAATTGAACTTTGGGTGGATTGGTGTAAGGGTCCGCTCTCGTGCTGTAGAGGGTTACAGAGAACCGGTGTAGTTTGTAGGCCAAAAGCTCCTCTCAGTGGTTCTGGATCCAGCCAGTGAGTCGGTCCCAACCAATGCAGGGTGGTGTTTTCTCCGACAGTTGAAAAGGTTTTTGTTTTTATATTGCCAAATATAAAAGGAGTGATGGAAAGACTCCTCGTGCTGAGCTGGTCTGGATTTAATTCAGGTTCTTTTCAACCAAATATGTCAAAAATGGTAAAAATCTCTTTGGCTTTGCATTAGAGCTGGCTTCCTGGTTGCAAAGCAATGGACATTTAATTAAACTTCTCGGAAAAACGATAAAAACACGATGTCGACAAACATATAAGATTAATAGTTACTTCTTGGTTAGAAAAATGTTAACATCTAAACTGCAGTTTCTTTGAGCTCATTTCTTTTTTTCTCTTGTCTTCTTAAAGCTTCGTCATCTTCTCAAAATCTCTTCTTTTCTTCCTGTTCTGGGCATTTTAAATAGGTCAGCCCCTAAGATTTGGCACCAACGTGGTTGCCAGATTTCATGGTGACATCTGGAGGAAGTCTATAACTTTCAACCAATGGGAAAATTGTGAAGTTTCCCACGAAATGAGACGGTTCCTGATTTATGATAAGCGTTGTTTGGCTTCATCTCACACAAATAGAGCGAGCGCCGAAAATCTGAATTATCCTTATTAATATTAACTATATGAGTGAAGCAAAATACATGATTTACTTGCAAAGACAAAATATCTGACCTTCTATGGAAGAAAAGAACACAACATAATTTCATTTCTTGTAACACAAACCATAAGTTATATCATTTCTGTCATGCATCAAAAACTTAAATCTCAGCAAAAATCATGCAGATATATGAGAATAGTATAAAATCTTGAATGCCTTTAGATCAAGTTAATTACTTATTCAGATCAATGAAAAATAATTTAATTCTGTAATGCAGATACTTATTAGAATGGTTAACTCATTTGGTTGGTCATGAATGAATTACATCCTGAAAAGAAAAGACATTGTATTGGACCTTTTTGATCAGAATTAAGTTTCATTGTCTATGTAGAGTAGAGGAAGTGTCCAAGCCCAACTGTGAATAAAAGTCTGTGTTCCTTCAGGCTCCAACTGTCTGATGCACCTTGTAGGAGGAATCCTTGAGTTGTTAGATCACACGAAAGTCTCACAGTTAGGCAAAACGGCCTTCAACCTTCAAAAGATATTTCTTGAGACCTGGTTCTTGTGTTCATTCACGAGGGAAAGCACGGTCTCAAATCCCTTGGCCCTCCATATCAGGAGAGCAAACCTGCTGGAATAAGAAGTGGGATGAATAAAGGGAGTTAAGGATGATAGTCAGTTTTGTTCTCTCAGTTGTGGAAAGAAGAGAATATCTTAATTCCAAAGTTATTTTAATAATCCTGGCACGGATGTCGCTACATTTGTCAAACTAAGTGTTATGGAGAAGAGCACAACCAGTGTTAGGACAACCAGGCGGCATTGTGCGAAGGTGTTTTAGGATTAGTCTACCACAAAACACAATTCACAATTCTTCTGTCTTAGATGTAAATGTTTCACAATTTACCCAATGTCACTTAAAGTATACATTAAAAGTTTTGTCATGGAATCGTGCACCCCTTTTAATATACATGTTCCTGTAGTGCACTGGTTTTGGAAGCATTTTCATAATTATTATCTATAATCAATATGTGAACATATTTCATCTCTATATCTGTAAACTAACATGTTTTCACTAAATGTAGACATTTTTTAAAAACTGTGAACAATTATCTCTTTTTCTCTAAGCTTTTTGAGCAATTGTCTTGTGAGCTATTGTCATGGAATCTGGCCCAGTGGGGGTTATCAAACGGGTATGAAGCAATGTTTCCTTCTCAGCTCACTTTTGTGGGAAAAAAAGAATCATATTTAGGTTTCTTCTTGTCTAATCTGACTGATTAACAGATGAACATCACTGGAGCTGCGATATGGATCAATCCATTTGTGGGCATCTTGACAATCATCGCTTTGTGGCCTGTTTCCATGATGTTGATACACCTCAAGATTACCCTGCGATCAGTCAAGATCGTCCCTAAATATGCCATGTATCAGGTGAGATGCCAAAGAAATATATTCTTATACCACATTTTTACATTGCGTTTGTCTGGATTAACAAAAAATGTGTTTTTACATTGGCAGCTGGTGCTGATCCTGAGCCAGCTGCAGACAGCTATAGTTAACATCTTAGCAATGCAAAGAGTCATTGGCTGTGTTCCACCTTTTTCGTCTGTAAACAGGGGTTACAGTGAGTCAGCTTTCATCTGTACAATCAGTCTATTAATCTGAGTATTAATCTAACAAATCAGTCAACAATTTACAAGTTACAACTTTATCTCCTGATCTGATTTCCTCTGAAACCTCCTTTGCTTTCTGACGCTTGCGTCCACAGGGATAAATCAGCAGGTTCTGATCTTGGAGATGTTCATCATCACGCTGGTGAACCGGCTACTGTATCGACGGCAGTACGATCCTTTACCCAAAGAACAACAAGACGACAATGAAAACACCAAGATGGTGGCTGTACTGAACTCTGCATAAGAACTGAATTTCTGCTGGCATGTGTGCCTTTTTCTGAGAGAGAGAGTGAATTATTTTCCTGCAGGTTTTTCATTGTAAAAATTGGTGGAAATTGTATGTAATTTAGTCTTATGGTTTGTTTACCGAGATGAGCAACATGCAAACCAACAACTGTATGTATTATGGATTCTCAGGTCACTTTTTTCAAGATGCATTATCGAGAAAACGTTTCTTCTTAGAAACAACAGCCACTAATGAAAGTGGTGTGTTGTCTAATTTCCAAAGTTTTTTTCACTCATCGGCGCTTCAGTTGGATTGAAATCTGTACCTTTTTCTTGATCTTTGAAAACCTTTGATTTAATTCGTCTTTTATCCTATCTACACAATCATTATTGTCCTGGAAGTGCACCTCTGGTTCAACTTTACCTTTTCAAACGAGATTTTCATATTATTTGATGCATTCCTAGACAGGATGCAGAATTTATCTTTAAATCGGTGCCAGTACACTGACTTCAAACCCATAAGAGCTCTGTCCTCATGCTTTTCAACAGCATAAGTTTATTACCAGATAAGATGACCATTTACTCCCCACTTCCCACTGCATCTAAATAATCAGCTCTTTATCAGAGGGGCAACACAGTGATGCAGCGGTGTGCTCAGTGTCCTTACAGTCTGAAATTTCTAAGTTTGAACTTGCTAGATGCCCAGGACTTTTAAACTTGCATGTTCTTCACATACTGTACCTGTATGAGTTTACTGCGTATTTTTGATTTCTCTCACAGGTCAAACAAATGCTGGAATAGTTGGTGTTTCTAAATTGGCTGTGATTGAGCTTGTATGACTGTATCTTTGTTGGTCCCCCTGTGGACCAGCAACTTGTCCAGTGTGTGCCCTGCTATTTGTATCCTTCATTGCTTCTCTGGTGGCCGATGGATGAATATTTTAAAGAGGATCAAGTGTTAAAAGTTATTTTTCCTCACTTCAACCCTGAGGGATTAAGGACAGGTTAATTACTTATTGTCCTCCTTGTCTTATTTTCTTTTACAAAAAAGATATAAACTTGGCTGTGCCTTTTTATAACTAAGAGAACTGTTCATAGGCAAAAAAAAAGATTTTTCATACTGATGTTTTCCTTTTGTTCTGGTTTGTTTATGTATTTCATTGGAAGGTGGAAAAAATTGCCTTTTGCATCATGCTCCTGTGATGAAAACTTCAGGTGAATAATAGTCATATAATTGTATACCTCTTTAAACCTGAGCTGTTTATTATGCTGTTCAACTCTAAATACACAAATCTGAGTAAATATTTAGAATAAATGCTTATCACAGGATTAATTGTGGAAACAAAGAGAGAGGGGAAGTAAAGTTCAGAAACTTTTCTGCTTAGATTGTGGAAGCAGATGAACAGGCTAACTATTATAGATATATATAATATATAAACATTTCTCAATTAGGCCTATTCAAGTTTATTGAAAAAAAATGTTTCTTTTAAATGATTTATATGTTGAAATTGTGACCACCCCTTAAATAAAGCTTTACCACTTTCTATTGATATGTATTATTACTTAGTTGCATCATCAAATGTTTAAAGAACTGTATTCTTGTCTTCTCTGTATACAATCCTGGACCAATTTTCCATATAATCGTTGTAAAAAAAAAAAAGACGTTTTAAATATTGACTGATTAAACTGTCATTATATTAATATTACTGAATTTTATGTCCTCCACACTAATTATTTTTTCTAATTGCTTTTTTTTAACGTGCCTCCCGCTAGGTGGGGATGGAAATCAAATCCTCCAGCGCAACTTCAGTATTGGTGTTACCTGTAAGATATTGTCATCTAAGTTATAACTAATTATCATTGTAGCTAAAAACTTTTTTGTATATTTTAGTGTAAATAATTCTACTTCAGTGCAGTTTAGAAAGACGCGTGTTTTCCGTGTTCCGCATTTTGAACAAATAATAAAGGCAAAATGAATACTGTTGACTGACAAACATCCGGCCAATTAGGTTGCAGAGTTTAGCCACTTCCCAGATTTAAGCCAATCAACGCAGCGCATCAACGAACCTCCGCCAAGTGCGGTTGAGTCGTAAATTTCTGAAGTACGTGCTGTTGAAAACATCTCCACTGGACCGGAAGCCGCATGAATTAAAGCTTCAAAATATAACATGGTTCTCAAAAAGGGAGGCTATTTAAAAATGGTTTTGTGATGGTAGGTGTTCATATTTATTGATTGTGTAATGATCTGAATTTTCTTCATCATGTTTTATTTTACTCCTGTAACACCAGAAATGTTTTTCTGTCCATTAGGGCTACACCACTAATCACCACTACATTATTTATTAATAATCAAAATTTACACCAATACACACAAACATTTACATACATACCATATAGGTTATGTGTAGGAAAATGCATATCTGAAGCAATCGACACTCATATATATCTCATATTACATATCTGCATTTCTTTACAGTATATAGGTTACATCATATGTACTTATTTTAAAATAGGCACTGACAATGCAATCTGCATGTTGTTGACTTGTTCTTGTGGCATGTGCAATGACAGTATTTTTTTTTAATCTAGTGTGGTTCAATAAATCATCACATGTGTAGCGTTTACTTCTACAACACGCTACCGGTTGTGATAATTTCGGTTGTTTCTTACGTGTACTCTTCGTTTAATAATGACTCGGTAGTCCAACAAGTAGTCGCAAATCCATGTTTCATTTCGTCATACAAAATACGAGTACATTACAGTCAAGTGCAGTAGAAAACTGTTTGCCTCACTTCTATCACAACACCTGTTGGGAATGATGCACAACCTTAAATGACCCCACCATCCTCCCGTATAGGTACACACAAACAAAAAGAAAATATGGCTCCTACAACATGGTCTTTATATGAGATGTTCATTTGACAAAATTAAAGATATAAGGCTTGGGCAATTCTTTAAATCAATAAGCTTTCATGTATGTTATATAAATATATTCAATAACAGCATGGGGAGGTGCCCTTACTTTAGAATAAGTAAATTATGTTTTAGTAGATAATGTATTACCAAAATAATTGTCCCAATATTTGCTAGATTCTAACCAGGCAATCATAGGGACATAATTGCCTCTACAAGCAATGAATTCATTGATTAATTTATGTTTTATCAAAAGGCCAGAATGAAAATTCTTCCTTACCTGATCAGAATCAACTCATAAAAGATAAGTTAATGCATATCATGGGCCACTCCTTGAATTTGACTGAGAATTTTAAAAAATTAAATAAAATGATACTAAACATTCAGTGTACACTAACCCTTACCTTGGTAAACCTCAAATGTCCATGTGGAATTGAAAGCAGCATGTAAGGTGCAATATTACATTCTGTGTACATGTCTATTGTATATGTTGGTCTGTGAGATGGTTCTGTACCAACACAGTATTCACACAGTGTCATCTCAAGAACTGCCTATGAGAGTATAATATGTCTTTGTCCAGACCATTTACATTTTATAATGGTGATGTAAAATGGCCGTGGGTGTGGGAAAAAAAATGGATTTAAATATTCTAATTTTTTTGTTTAGACAAAAAGTTTCTTGACTGCTTTTGAAAAATAAAAAAGTCAGAGTCTGCAAGGTCTGACCAATCAACAAGGGTAAGGGTTGACCTACTTGTGCAGAGCATCCTACATGAAGTGCAGACAATTAATATTCATGAAATATTGAGAATTTTAACACATCACTGAGACCAAAAACATCACTGTTGCCAACAACAGCCAAAAAGGAGTGCTGGCAGCAAATTCAGACTACACGAAAATCTGAATTTCTTACGAAGACAAACAGAGTCACTGTTATGTTAAATATAAATTAGCCACCAGAAGGCAGAGATATGAGATATGTTTAGAGAAGCAGTTCTTAGCTATTATTATGCTGCAAACAAGTGGACATATTCCCTTTCGCTCTATGTGTTAGGGTATTCACATTTAGAAAATAGATATCTCACAAAATAAGCCAGTTGGAAACAATGAATTTTAATACAAAATTCAAGTAGCTTAATTTTAAAACTTAAATTAGCCACCAGATGGCAGAGATATGAGATATGTTTAGATAAGCAGTTCTTAGCTATTATACTGCTGCAAACAAGTGGAACATCAGCATTTTTACTTTAGACTTAATATGCTGCAAACAAGATCATGATGTTAGACTTAAATCATCACTTTAGATTGATTCTGTGTTTAAATGATATCTAATCACTGTTTTTTACATGTTTAGAGAAGCAGTTCTTAGCTATTATTATGCTGCAAACAAGATATGAGATATGTTTAGAGAAGCAGTTCTTAGCTATTATTATGCTGCAAACAAG
>JAVQJG010111877.1:0-28876 GCA_036024015.1 Craterocephalus amniculus | reverse complement strand
TTTTTCTCGAGGGGCTCTGAGAAGTGTAGTGTGATTAGAAAGACATTTGAAGTTGTATAGATGTGACAGCATGACGGGGGACGTAGTGACTTCCACATTTCTACTGATGCAGGATGAATCAATCAGCTATTTAATTAATAGCTGATTGAGGTAGTGACAAAATGAAAAACGTTTCCAACACAGTAAATAAAGACATGGATACTGCTGCGTGCACAGTTCCACAGTGTCACCCACCAAGTTTCACATAAAATAATTTAACCGGATCATCCGTCTCGTTCCAAAGAGTGACACATATGAGCCCCCGCAGAAACCCCTGCCTTGTCTCGTACACTGCTTGTCATAAAGTATGAGTTGCTGAAAAATAACTTTTTTCTCGCTCTTGCGGCCTCGAGAACAAGAACAAATTCCTCGCATCTGGTGGAGGATAAAACAAGCTTTATGTTGCACAGGTGAGCTATAACCACTGACCACTTACTCTCAGCCATTTTACTCTCTGTCCCACTCACTGAGTTAACAAAGGCAACTGTTGACTGTGTAACAACATTTCCTCTTATCTGTCATGCCACTGCTGCGATGATTCTTAGTAAAACAAAATGATTTCCCACCTTGCTCACCAGCGCATCAATTTCGTCCTTGGTTAAATTGTGTTTTGTTCGTTTGCTTCCCTGTGGTTGCCATTGTTACTGAACACAACATGGATCAGCTGGCTCATTTTAATACACGCTGAGGTACTTTGCATTGACCATTTATGGTAGAATGTGGGTGTGTAGTGGGTGGAACATAAGCCAAATTCACCTGCGCAAACTTGACTTCATGATTGAGTATATTTGTCACATGTGTAACTGACTGTGGAACAAGAAAGACAACAGTAATTACAGCTGAAATGACTGGATTTGTAAAACCATGCAGCAGGTTTGAAACTTGGATCAGGCATCATGTGTCATGAAAATGAATTGAATTCTTTTGTGATTTGCTAATTACAATGTTTTAAATTGCAATTTCATTTGAAAAGGATAAATACTTTCACTCTTACTCTTGGCTGAAACTGACAGATAAATATTTTTCTTTCCATCAGACTTACTGCAAAAAAAACATATATCAAAGAAAAAAAGAACATTTAAAAAGTTGAGCATTGTGCAAACAGCTGTCCAGTTATTTATAAAATGATGTGGGAAAGATGTATAGATTTAAAAAAAGATGCAGTAGCTCCATGATGCTGAATTCTGAAACCGCAAAAACAAGCCATAAAAATTCCAAAGAGTTCATTGAGAACCCCTCCAGTCACCCTAGAGTACACCCCCCATCCCTCACCATCCTCCTCTTCTTCCCTCCTCTCTTCCTATTTCTGTCTATTGTCAGTACAAAGCCGCACATTCAGGCCCCAATGACTGCTCTGATAGCATTCAGTGGTAGGCTTAATGTACAATGGCTGTATCAAGACAAAAGCCAGTTTATTAGGCTGAGGAGTGACGGAGTGATAGACAGACTGAGAGAAATGAAGACAGAAAGAGGAAGACGGAGTGAAAGAGTGGCTGAACTCACATCTGGTGGCCATGTGTGACCAGAGCAGCAGGGCTAATGATGGGCTTCCTGAGGCCAGCTCAATTAGGCCAGGCCTCACCGGACTCCCAGAGAGAGAGAGAGAGAGAGGGGCAGAAAGAGAGTTGACTATCGACATGCCGGTTCACTGTTTGTATGAGACGTAGTCTGTGCGCCATGCATTACTATCCTCCTTAGATGTGTATGCAAATGTGTCCTGTGTCTGCAGATGTGTGTTTTCAGGTGTTTGTGTGATATATTTGCTGAAGATTATTTTCTTAATTCTTCCTCTTCCAAACAACACTTCAGCATATAAAGGCACACACACACCCTCCTCCTGAGCTGCAAAACTAACTAACAAGCTGTAAAGCCATTAATGGTTAAGGCATTGCTTTGATGGCCCAACACAAGATTTTTAACACTTAAAACTACACAGGGTGGAAGACAAAAATGGTGAGAGCTTCTTAACGTGTCCCCAGGCATGTGTGCCTGAGTCTGTGTGTGATGTCTGGTGTGTGTGTTACATTGTGTACAAGCAAGCACCAAATCAGATGGGTTCCTGCTTGCAAACAGTTCACCCCAGAAGACACAGGCTGAAAAATACAAACCTAATAAACAGCAAAGAAAAGCTTGTCTGTCTGTTTAATAAAAGGCTTTATTGGGGAAATTCAATGCCAATGCTTCCCATAATCACGTGTTGCTAGTCAGATGTGTATAATTAGTTTTGCATAAGGAACTGCACAAACAAGAACCAGGGTTGTTTGAGGCTCTCATTTTTACTGAAAGAGCATAGCAATATTAGGTTAATGCTTCAGACATGATGCTTGTCTGTGTCCTGCATCAGTGGTATGCATAGATCAGAAATGGTATGATCAGAAAGCCTTAAGAGTCATTTCATGTACATGAATAGGTCCGTCTGTTCAAACGTCACTGCCCTTACTTTAGCATGGTGGTTAGCCAATACTTCCACCACGCAACAGGGCAAAGTTCAGAGTTTACCTCCGAGTTTCAGACAACAGAAAACGTGGTGTCAGTGGAGGATATGAGGGTAATGCATATTCTCAGATAGAGACACAAAAAGGAGGCACCACTGTATAAAGTGGTGGTCTGTACGGCCATTGAATATGGTGCAGCAGCAGCGTCTTCTTTGTTCCTTTCACAGTTCACACGTCAGCTATCCTACTCAACACTGCCCCTTCAGTTTCTGGTGGTACAACTATACTCTGTCAGGAGATGTGCACAAAATTTGACCAAACATAAAATTATGCAGAAGGTCAACAGAATCCTCTGTGTTTGTTGTGTAGAGCCTAAATAGGCCTTTACTTGCAGTTCCCCAGATTAACTAGTGCAGTACATTCTTAAACTGAATTGGAAAATTCAAAATAGCTTATTAGAAAATAACTTCCCAATAATAGACAACCACAAAAAAACAGAAAGTGAAAGAGCCGAGAAATGTTTGTTTTGTTTACAGAGCATTTGACTTATGCAGAGAACTGCAGTTTTTCTATGATGACAACTAATCTGCAGACTCAGGCTGACTTGCCACCCACATGAGACAACACCAAAGAAAGTCCACACTGAGAGTAGAGGTTGTGCTAGAATTTTGTTAGTCCATCATTTTGACTGAGAGGGTCACAAAAATCCAGTCACTTTTAATCTTTACCGGTCCTCTTTTTTAAGATAAAAATGACATTCAATAAAATTCCATTTTAGGCTAAAAATTATTCTGAACAAATGGCCAACTAATAAATAATCAATACAGAGCAGAAACAACATTGTGAGTTTGTAGAGGTTCATATGGACCGGAGGGCCCTGCATGGGTCCAATATTACAAACCCACACCCACTCGAACCATTCATTTGGATCATTACCAAACTGGACCTGGTGTTGTGCCAAAAAGTCATGGTCTGCCAGAAATTTACTAAGCAGCTGCCTGTCTCAAGTTCTCTGGTGTCTCGGGTGTATTGCTATTTTTCTCGGCACAAAATCGTCATAACACAAAAGTAAAGTCGACCTGTCCCAGGGTGTAGTCCTGGACTCAGACCTGAACTTCAGTAGTCACATTAAGACCGTTGCGAAGTCAGCCTATTGTCCTTTAAAGAACAAAGGATTAAACGACGGATGTCTCCACAGAATTTTAAAAAACGTGTCCATCATTTATCTTTAGTAGACTGGACTACTGTAATGCTGTCATCATAAGTCTCCCTAAATAGTCCATAAGACAGCTGCAGTTAGTCTAGAACGCTGTTGCTCCACTACTCACTAATACCAGGAAAGTGGATCATATAACACCAGTCCTTAGATCTTTACACTGGCTTTCTGTTTATCAAAGAATTGACTTCAAAATCCTGCTGTTAGTTTACAAAGCACTGAATGACTGACGACCAAAATACATTCAGGAACCTCTGGTTCGTTATGAACCAACCGGATCCCTCAGATCATCAAGGTCAGGTCTACTTTCAGTTCGCAGAGTGAGAACTAAACACGGAGAGGCAACGTTCAGTTTTGAAGCTCCTCTCATATGGAACAAACTCCCAGAAAGCTGTAGGTCTGCTGAAACTGTCAGTAGTTTTAAATCAGGGTTGACAACTTTTCTATTTTTAGCCTGTGAGGGTTTCTTTCTTTCTTTAATTTTCTTAATTATGATTTTACTTCCAGTTTTAATTCTTCATAATGCTTTCTGCACCCTGCTGTAATGTTTCTAATGATTGTATATAAAGCACCTTGAATTGTCATTTACGTGAAATGTGCTATACAAATAAACTTGCCTTTTCTTTTTTTAATTCAGAGATTGCTGTAACAAAAAGTAATTTACTGGCGCCGTTTTAGCTATTCTCAGCTAAGGGCCAAGCAACCTGCAGAAAATTCTCTCATACTGCATGGCGGGTTGGAGGGACCCGAAAAGCAATAATAATATTCACATACTGATTTTCACAAAATAATGCAAGTTATTACAAATAATTTAGTGTTTCCAACACATAGACCACTGTGTGGCGCATTACCATATAATCAACTCCAAGCGCCTCAGACTGAGACTGTCTTCCAGGCTCAAGACAGTAAAATTGTTTATTTTCTTTTTTGTGGATGCTGGGGTTACATTTGCTCGGTAGGCCATGTAAGACTTTTGCCTCCACAATGCCACGCAGCCGGAGCAAGTGAGACTTTTCTGACAGTCTTTCTGTGGAGAGCAGGAGCAAGGTACCATTCTGTGATTATCCTAACTGGTTCAGACAGGTTGCTGGTTTGTAAAATTTGGACACTTGTAGGACCCTGTCCCATGGTTGAAAATACAAACACAAAAAAACGCAAACTTATTATTAATTATTTTATCAACGGGATGTTTGATGCATTAATCCACACGACTATTAAAAGTTTCTTTCTGCACAACAAAAACCCTTGTTCAGAGTAGACAGAGCAGCTTGAGGAGGTATCATTATGTGTTTTAAATTTTAGGCTAATATAATATAAAGGCTGATATTGGTGGAGGAAATTGCTGAGTCCTGTATTTAAGATAAAAAGCCCCCATCTTTGGTCGTTTTTTGCAATTTCACTATTGAATGTCACAGAATCTATGATTGAAGGTTAAAAAAGGCAAAAATGTAAGTAAAAGCTAAACCTTTATCACAGTTTTGGTGAGTAATTCTCCACATGAAACTTAACAGTTTTTTATCCAACATAAAGTACAGATTTGTATGAGTAAACTAATCCATCCTGGCCTGTCCTGTGATGTCTGGAGCTGTGGCAAGGAATGCAGCCAGGCAGGGTTCTGGTAAAAATGGATTCAGTTGTCTTCTCTTAAAGAACTGAATTAAAAAAATTAAGATTGAGCAGATTAATTTCCAATGCTTTGTCTAGCATTAAAATAAGCTCAGCAGGTGGATTAAGAACACTACATAAGCATACATAAGGTATATATTTAATATGGCAGCTCTGAAAATGTGTTTGACCCTGCTGCACACACAATCCATACACACCGACGACATACTCCACCGATCACAACACTAAATTCCCTCACAATGGCTGCACCAAACATTGCTAACTGGTGTAGTTCTGATTGATTTATCATGATTGTGAACAGATTAAGTATTGAAGTTGCAGCACAAGCAATGATGCCCAGCTCACATGAAATTAGATTGCTATAATTAATGTCAAAGAAAAAATAATCCTATTGAATCATCCCTTTAATCTGACCACAGATATTGAAAATGGTCTAGTTTAGTCTTCTGTTCCAAAAATATTAGCAGAAAACAAACAGAAAAAAAAAAAAAGAAAACAAACAGAAATATAAGCATGGTTTGGGCATAAATTTCAGATAGTTTTGTTGCAGACACAGTGAGCGAACTGTATAAGGTTATAGTATTACAGTGATATAATCTGAAAGGGGAAACATACTTTTGTCAGTGTAGATGAACCGAGCCTGAAAACAGTCCATCTTCTGCCGACTTCATCGTCTGTCTCTCTAGCTCTCTCTCAAACACTAAATCAATGGTAGTCAGCTGGAGTGTTCGATCTCCATCTGTGATCACTGGCTTCTTTTGTGTGGCTTTATAGAAGGTTTCTGTGGTTATGTGCGTACTCTGTGGAAGTAAAGTGCTTCTTTAGCTAGAGAATCACAGGTTTGATTCAGACCCATCGCTGGCTAGTATGGGTATAAACATATTCGATTCTAATGTGTGTGACTTACTAACCTTTCAAACCATTTTGGAACAGTGTTGGAACAGTAAATCTTGGAAGGAAACATGTTCTTTTGGAAAAAAAAGTTCAAACTTTCTGTTTATCACAACACCTACACTACTGTGGTAAAATTCATATTTAAAAAATATAATTTGGGAGGGCATCATACCATAAGCTAGATAGACAGTACATAACTTTCTAACCTTGTAACTCTGCATCTGATCCAGTTTGATTGCCCACTGGCTTACTGAAGCTGTTTTATTGCAAATATATACAGGTCCTGTTAAGCAGAAAAGAATATCCTTAGGAGATTTGGCTTTACATAAGCTGAGATGGTGTGTCACTTCGCTGAGCTTATAGACTTTTAGTTCTTGACCCTAAATCAGCCCAATCTTTACCGTAGATGCAAGGATGCTTGGATGAAGAAGTCAAGGTAAGACCAGTTTGTTGTTTCACAGCATAACTGTAGATGTTCTGGAACAGTTATAATATTCAATAAGAAGAAATTAAAATAGTCTCTGGCTTAAGCTGAAAATATACTGGAGTTTTGGAACTGATGATCAATGTGCACCTCAGAAATCACATCAACCAGCTGAAAATCAGACAAAAATTTGATTGTTAAGATTCTCTCAGTGAGGTGAATATGGAGACAGTCTCCCTCCAGTAAGGAGCAGCTACAGTTTGTATCCTACTCTGGTGTTATGCTGAAAGCATCATACCATTGCGGGAGGGTGCACAGCCTAGCAAGTTGAATCTACATTCATTGTGGGAATCTGAATCATATTGAACCTTAAAATGAATCCACCTTATCTAAGACCCAAACTTTAATAATATGAAACTGTTTCAGCAGGACATTTAAAAAGTTTAACTTCCTTTTTCTCCTTCCTTTTTCTGGCTATGAACTGGGAGAAACACTGTTTTGTTATGGTATTTCAAAAGTGCATTTAGATGTTTCATATTAGATAATTGCAATAATCTGATTACTCACTGTTTATAGAAATATTTACCTCAAAATGTCTTTGATGTTCAGATGAAACTCAATGTAAATTAGTAGACACTGAATCGAATTTAATCAAAATATCATTAAATACGCAAATGGATAAGGAAATTAGAGATGATAACCAACCCTACGTATTACACAGCTTCCTGTCAACAAAACTAACATTCCTGCGCTTATGTAACTTCTGCCTCCTCATTTGTTGAGTGATGCCACAGCCCAGTCAAATGGCAACAGTTTTTAAGTTATAATAATGTTATACAGGTGTGCTGATAACTATTATAAAGATGATCTGGAATAACATTTCGGTTAAAAAACATGGCGAAAGTCAAAACCATGTCATGAGCACTTTAAACCCAAATAAAATAAAGGAGAAGATGAATAGATAAAAATCAATTTACAATGTGAAAGACTGATTGTCATATAGAAAAGGGTGAATGAAACGACGGCTAAGAGCTAGTTCCGGCCTGAGCTGCTGTGCTGCATCCTATGTGATCTGCCTCAAATGTTAATTCTGTAAATCGGACCTGCCCATCCACTCAGGGCGGTGTATTTAAGCCTCACACTTGCTCCCTTTCTGTTCGCCTCATGAGCAGTTCATTATCTCATGCATTTTCTGACCAAATTTCAAGTTGGTGCTGAAGGGGTGCATAAAGCTACTGAATAATGGGTTGCATTTATTTATCAATCTATTTTTACAAACTATGTCCGTATTTTAGCTTAATTGCTGTAAAATGAATGTTGACAATGAGTATTTTGTGTTCTGTTTTTATTTCGAATTTGAATGACTAAATTCTGACATGTCAAGCTACACAAAACCTTACAAATACAAATTAAGTTTTTGTTAGCAGGTTTATGTAAATGTGTGCTGGTTCAAGTTTGCCACAATGCACTGAACCATGCACAAACACAGTAGAAGATCAGCTTTGTTGGTCATCAAGTCCAAACTGTACCAGTTTCTAGAGGAAATTAGCAGGTAAATAAGTAGACAGACCAAACTGGCTGTCATTTCTGTGTGCATCAACTTTTGTCTACATCAACAAACACATCTCAACTTACTGCAATCTGTATCCACGTTGTGAACAGTGGGATCCAAAGAATCTTTTCTGTTTATCTATGTCCTCCCCTTTCTTCTCATTCCACAAAACAAAGCCTGTAACCTTGAAGAAACAGCTATGTACTGGCATTTAAGAAGATGTTAGAAAAGTAAGATTGATGATACTTAAATTCCCTTAGAAATATAATGGCTCCCTCCTGTTGTTTAATCTTCAATCTTCATTATGTGGGTGGGAAACTCAATAGAGTATGTTTTCTAGCCAAAAGAAGGCCACGCTAACAAAGGATACCACATGAATGGTGTATCCACAAGCTTAATCAAAATGCATTGTAATTAAAAGCCCAAAGAAGGGTTAGGGAATGCAACAAACTGTAGTCTGAAAAAGGTTTATAAATTCAAAAGTAATTCTTTTGAAGATTACCTAATTTTAATGCAGAATTGTAACCACAGTTTAGGCCAGAATAATTGGAAATTCGATCCACTCAGATTTAATTTTACTGAGGATTCACAGACTTTCATGGATTCAGATTTTATTTCTTTTTTTACCCATAAGTTTCAAAGGAATG
Source organism: Craterocephalus amniculus (assembly GCA_036024015.1). Taxonomy (NCBI): domain Eukaryota; kingdom Metazoa; phylum Chordata; class Actinopteri; order Atheriniformes; family Atherinidae; genus Craterocephalus; species Craterocephalus amniculus. Next base: position 20,043 of record JAVQJG010111877.1, on the reverse strand, counting down.
AAATACAAAATGTTGGATTTTCAAAACTTGAATAAAAGTCTTTGACACAAAGACAAAAAATAGTAATTGTTTATATTTTCATTGACAGTTCAGAGGTGGTTTAAGAGTATTTTGAGGATAAGTTATTTGAAGGGGCTTAGGTGTAGTTGTCTCTCTTTTGGTGATTGTCCCTCCACAAACCCATGAACTTGTATCAGTTTCCAGAGGCGCTGTTCTAAAGCTGACCCCACAGACTGACCTCCTGGTGGTGAGCTACTAATATTCTTCCTTTGGATGATCAATTCTGTAAAGAAATGCAGGGCAAAAGATGCAACCTTGGTTGCGCTCTCCAACAGTGAGGTCAGAACAGAGGGTCAGAAGAAGAGCAGCATTCCAACAGCCGCTCAAGGACACTTCAGGAGGGAGAATGTTTGGCACGATGCAGCTAGGTTCCTCCAGTTCAAGGAAGAAGTCCTCGCTCACTACAACATCCTACTGCTCTCCAATGTGGATGAAAAATCTGGACTGAATACTAAAACAAACTGTAAATAAGCATACCGTATACAAGGTCTTCCATTTATACTGAGTGGCTGAGGTCATTAGATATCACAGGGAATGAAAACGATATTTATATGACAGAAACTTCCATTTAAAGGTTTTCAAAGAATACAGGGTTGTTTTCTTTGTCCCAGTGCACAAAAGATCATCTCTGTAAACAAGAATGTGTTTTTTTTAAAGTTCATAATGTTCTCAGAAAGTTAACTTTAAACATGTGTAGCTTAAAAAACAAACAAAAAAAAAACACAGTTTGAGACATTTTCAGCCTCTTTGCATTCCTCAGTTTTCCATGGCGTTCAGCCAGTTTTTAAGTTGCCTAATGACGGAGCGCAAATAGATGGACTATCAATGCAACAAACACATGCATATGAAAAGGGTCCTGCCGTGTCGGGCCGACATTTTCACAAGCATTTGGGCACGTATAAGCGAGGTTGTCTGCGGCTGTGTGTGGGGGTTTTTGCGCATAAATACACGTGATCAATTGACTGTGGATTTGTCCATGGACAGTCCTCTTTACAATGCAGGCAAAGCAGCCACACAGGAACAGAAACAATCCTTTTAATCTGGTGCATCTTTTGCAATGTCTCAGTCTTATGTCCGTTTGCACAAAGAAAGGTCAGGGAGGGCTCGGCTTGAGTGGGTGGAACAAATGACTGGGATGTGCAGTCTCCATCTAGCCCTCCCTGTCTCTCTGTTGCTTCAGCGTACTGTTATTTTACCCTAAAAGGAGAACCAAACCTTTAAGGTCTCTGATAAATTTACTGTGTGTCTTTCCTGTTCTGCTGGTGAAAAGAAATGAGTGATTGAGCTTTTATGTCTCACAACTGAATTGCCTCAGGCGAAAGTTAATCGACTTGCTTAAAAATTGTCATATCCCATCTTCATTCCATTTTATCTTCCTCAATCCAGTCCATATAAAAAATAACTGCAAATCTAAACATTTAACAATCAATTTTGTTTTCTAATCAGTCATAACACTAAAGCCTACCACATAGCGCTACACATTGCCTTATCTAGCTCATCCTCCTGCGTTCAATACAGTTTATCAGCAAGAGATGAAGAGGGAGAAAGAAATAGCTACAGGGAAAGAAGGAAAATAGGGAATTAAAGGAGAATAGAGCAGAAGGGGAGGAAGGCAGAGGATGGGGGTCAGGGGAGGTAGAAAAGAAGAGATGAATGCAACCCCTGTTCCTTCCCACTGTCTTGAACAAGGCCTGGGTAAACAGGAAGTACAGCTGCGCTTTATGCCTCTTTCCCTGTGACTCTCTTGTCTTTTACCTCCCGCACCTCCCTCCCTGTGCTGACCAAAAATACATAGCATTCCTATTAGAACATCCGTGCCTTTACTTTATTTCTATCTAACTTATGAATAAAGCTATGTGTAAAAATATAGAAAAGTAAGAAATTAAAACAACATATTGGAGAATATCTTGTTGCCTTCCTGTCACATGGTAAGGAGTCATGATAGTTGGCAATCTGGACACGCAATTCCCTTCAGTGGGCCTTAATCCCCCTATTTCTTTAAGAGAGAGAGGGAGTAGAGAGGAGGAGAAAGAAGGCATTGTGGCTCGAGACAGTGCAGTAAAAAGAGGAGCGTACAGTACCAAATTGAGGTCGCAGCAAGACAATGGCTGCCCTTCACTGGCTCATTCACACACGGTCTCTACACAGCTCTATCAAACGCCTCTTTCTTTTCTTTTTCCCCTCCTCTGTTCTGTTCTCTCTCTTTCTTTCTCTCACGTCCGCCTTTCTTCTCCTCATCACAGAGGGACCGAGGATAATGAAACCCCGGCTCACCCAGGCTGTTCTGGGGCCCGTTGTTCAGAAGAGGAGCTCTCTCTTGCTCTAGTCAATGGGCACCTTCTCATCTTTTCTGTTTAACGCCTTACACCAACTCCACCCCATGTTTTGGAAGGGGAGTGTGAATGTATGTTTGTTTGTGGTACAATCTTATGGGCCTTATTTTTAATAATCCTCAGTACTCACATTTTGTGAGGATGTTTCACACTTGATGCACTGAGTGGTGATCAGGTTTTCTGTCAACTACTCCAGCCTCGGTCATTATTTGGAAGTTATCATCATCACGATCTGCACCACTTTTCAAAGTGTTAAGATCAACTGTGGTTCAGGAGGAAACGTGAATTGTCCATTAAGCTTAGGGTGTTGTTGGATTCCTAGTTTCTCTAGTTCACACATCAAAGTGCCATCTGGCAAAATGAAAAACTCCATTAATTACCCCATTGTGTACCACAGGTGTGCTAGTCTGCATGTATATGAAAGACTTTGGCAAATACCCACCCTCAGTGACCCACCTGCAAGTGGTCAGCAATGAATGCACTCAAGAAGGACTGAAGGTGGATTCAGTAATGACTCACGCCATGTTCAGAGGTGAACACATTTACAGCAGTTTGAACACAAATGGATCTTGATTCACACTGACTGAACTGCATGAAAATAATGGAATTACCTCCAGGATTTTTCTTGCTTTCCTGCTTTCTAGAAAAATGTTTTTGTAAAGAGCACAACTATGTGGGCTGTGTGTCTGGAGTCAGCGTTACCAACTTTTCTGTGTAACTCTGGTGTAGAGATGAGTTGACAACATGACTACGTGTTTGTTTTTTATAACCTAGTAACTAAGATCACAACTTGATTTAAAGGAAACAAGACTTTGAACACAACTAGATATAACACTTTTTTTGCAATACATCCAATTTCTGGCCCAGATATGTATAATATACTACTTTCTTAATTTCTCTTTTTAGCTCCCTAGTCAGACATATTCAGACAAGCTATCCTAGAAGAAAACATTGTTATAAAGCCAGTTCTGTCTTTGCAAAGGAAAGACAGATGTTCCATTCATCCTATGGACTTTTTGTGAAGAAGAAAAGACCATGAACACTTAACATGTTCCTTTTCTGCCAATGAAAGGATTCATGGAATTCACAGGGAAACAAGAGGGCAAAAACACCTTCGGGCAACTTGGGTCACAAAGGCTGATGATCGTCAAACTTAATTTAGCTTGGCAAACCTAATCGTTCAAAATTGATCAAATACAGAATCTATTGGTGGCATTTAAACTGTTTATTGCGAGACAAGGGGGAAACAGGGATTGATATTGTTATTCAAACCACAGAAAAATGGCTACCCTCCGATCTCTTTTAAGCAGGACATAATTGCCCACAGGGTTTGAGCGCGTGATGGCGTTAAGGTGACCATTATTACACTACTGAAATGCATGATTTGAAGGTTTTGATTGTCAAATGTTCAGTATAAAGTAATACATTTAGGCAAATACAAACAACAACATGATAACATGTAGAAACTCATTTAAAAGTTTATATTGTACAAATAAACCTTTGGATTCACATATCCTCCCTAACTTTAAGTCATGATATTAACGAGGAAGAAAGATGGTACAAGTTAGTGGTAGATACTTAAGTCTGAATTACATAGTAAGGTTATAAGATCTCACTTGTTAGTTTTCTTCTTAATATACAATTCAGGAGTTTGAAAAGTGTTATTTGCTTTACACAGTTGTCCTTACAATTATTCATACCCACCCATTTGAGAAGGAACAGTTGTCACTGAAATTGACTGTTTTCAAACTGGGGATCATTAGAAATATTTAAACAATCGAAAAAATATAAACTAAAATACGTTACATTACTCAAAAGCTAATATTATGTTGAGCAATCCTTTGAGACGATCACTGCACTCAAGTTTTTTTCTACAATTCTCAATCAGACTTCTGCACCAGTTGGCAGGTATTTTTACCCACTGTTAAAAAAATCAAGTGCTCTCATTGGTCCAGGATCGTTCTTTTTAAATAATTTTGAGGACTGAATGTAGAAAAGTAAATTACTATTATCAGAACCAGACACAGTTTTGAGTTAGCAACATTAAATTACATTACTGTACTTCCGAAGGTACAGAAGGATTTACTGCTGAAGATCTAATAGGCGGAAATACTTTGGTGGATAGTGCATGTGTCTTTAAGCATACAACTTCCTTAGCTTCATCCCAAATACTGAAACGTATTAAAGAATCATTAATTGGATCTTATTTTAAGCATCACTGTAATGCCACCTGTGAAGATGAGAAAGGCTTAAGTTAAGTTTGATTCATTGTCAAAGAAATATTCCCAGGAAAATAAATACAAGTTTGGGAATTTTAGCAGATACATTGCACCCAGCAAAATCATGATGGTGATTATTTAAAACAACAATGATAAGCAGTTATTGGAATGATTTTTAATTACTTTAACCTCTTCATCCCAATAGCCCCCTGTAGAGGGGGCAGCATTCCATTAGAAAAGAAAAAAATAATAATAATTTGGAAAAAAATTAGACACTCATTTCATTAGAAAAGATAAACCTAACCACAGTCGTTATTTTTTAGAATCCCTTGTACTGGATGCTGTAATGTCACAATTATGATATCATGATGTCCAGATTTTAGGGGAATTCCACCAACAAAACACAAAGCACCTCATACTGTGCTTAACTTTCATGCCAATTTCCTGTTAACTCATAAACTAAAAAGTCAACTAGGCAGTGTGAAAGTTGGTATTAAATAGAAAAACTGTCAGGCATGTGGTTGTTGTTTTATAAGGAAGTCAGTGCTATTTTACATTGCTACTTAAAACACCAGATTGGGAAACATCAGAGTGAAAACAGTATGGAAATAAGACAACATGCAACAGGCGATCAGGCTGACAAAACCAGTCAAACAGATATTTGTTGTAGTCAGCTAGGTGACACACAGCAGACAGAAGGCCAGACCTTCCAATATAGCAGAGCCATTTTCATGCTGTAATTACCTGCTACTCAGTGTGCTGGTTTGTCAGTGGGTGTTTTGAAGGAAGGGATGTGGCAGGAGACAGCACTTACACTTGACCCTACATGTAACCCATCCCTGTGTTTAGCATAAATGGAAAATAAGGGGAAAAAAGCTACATGGACATAAACAACTACCTGAAATCCTGACTTCCCTGGCCTTCTCCCTTCCTGGCTCCAAGTAATTACCTGTGAGCCTATAGTGGGGTGGCGACCATTGTGTGCTGTGGGCATAGCACACGGGGAGATGTGAGAATGATGCACACTCACCAACCTCCCTGATTGGGGTTAACAGCAGCATCATTTGCATGAGGAAATGAGGCTTTCATTAGCTAACGTATAAAGACCTCAGGTGCAGAACACAGTCATACCTGCACACATGACCACGTTAATGTGGTTGTAATAAATTATTTAATCTTTGAAAGAAGATTTCTTTTTTCTCCGTCATGTCTATTTCATTCAGATATTTGGAGTATATCAAAGTATAATAGCATATGTCCTGGTCAATTTTGAACAAGGCAAAGTTGCCACAGAAAAATTAAAGGCATTGATTCATATGTTTAAGGAGTGCATCTATCAGCAACAGAAAAAAGTGTGAACACAGCTTAAAAGAGGCTAATGTAAGTTTAAAGAGAAGCCGGGGAATACAAATGTATAATAGCTGATACAACTGAGTTCATAGTTTGCTTCTACTGATGTATGTCAAATTACTTGAGATGCTGCCTCGAATTAGAACTTCCATTTAGACAAAGAAATATAGAAGGCTGCCTCTGAACCTTAACTAAACACTCAGCTAAAGAGTAAAACGTTATCTTGAGAATACCTGTTTTTGACCTATTTCATGAAACAATGACAAATAAAGGTTCTTGTAAAGTTAACTGTAGATATGGACTGATATTATAAATCTCTAATTATAGTGTTAGCCATATGTTTCATTTAGCCAAAATAAATCTGGATTTTAGGGGAGACAAAAGGCTTACCATAGCATTACATCATAAAATGATCTTTTCACTGGTTTTCTGAGCTTGATTAATTTTGTTTTGTTTTCCTAACAAATGTAGAACTTAAATGACTCTGTGATCGTTTTCCACACTTGTAGCCATGTCTGAAACTGACTTTATTCTATGACAGTTGCGTGCTGTTATGTAGTAGGCAAATTACCCTGTTAGTGTGCTGAAGATTGCTAAACATGTAATTTGTATTGTGTAATTTTTATGAGAATAATCAGAGGTTTCTTGAGGGCTACTCCTGGCCAGAGTAAGAGTCCTATGCAAAGATTGTTTAAGAAGTTTATGGTGTTATCTATTTGTACTGCAACAATATATTTTCTTTTGGAATGAATAAAGTCTTGTTTAGTTCAATTCAAATAAATGACAAAACAAAGGTTTTAAAAAGAACCTGTGATCCTGCTTCCATCAATGGCTAAAAGTTGCCAGGAGTGGACCAACACCAGGAGAGAGAGAATCTAAAATCAGCCAAGTCACACGCTTACTGCTGCTGCAGCAACTTGGTGTCAGAATAGAACTGATTACAACTTTTCTAAAACCTGAAAAATGTAATATTGTAACAAAAAAAAAGGTTCAAGAACCAACAAAAAACATATCTATTCTGATGAGCACACCGTATAACATGAGTGCCAACACGTGTGCTGCACCTGCAAGGAACAAGTGGATTGCTTTTAAACTGTGGTGATGGGTCACAATATGCAGAAATACTGACCAAGACAGTCATTTTGGGAACAGTTTACATCATCAAATGTCTCTATTAAATATTTCAATATGATTTAGCAGAAACTATTTAAGTAAGTGCTTGATAAACAACTGCTTTCATTTATTTATTTGAGTTTACATTAAGTAGAATGGGCTGTTGCAGATTTTCTTCTGGCACTGAAAAGTGTGGCTTACCTGCCAATACTTATCCGTGTCTTGGTAAACTGCAGGATGTTTTATTTACCCTTTAAAAAATAAATGAAGTTTCTTACTGTAACAGTGAGTAATACAAACATTTGAACGCACAGAAGAGCATCACAGGCCAAAACGATGAAGACTGAAAACACTTCAGTGTAGACCTGAAATAGATTACAGTCACGCTACAAAGTGGACACTTCACTCAGTGACACCTTGAAATGCACACACAGTCACACACTTTGTCCTGTGCTGTCATGTATAATTCAACGTGTGGTTGGGTGGGCAGATGCCCTTTCCCTTGGGGGTCCCATCATGCCTTTGCTAGGATGAAACATTTAACAGCACAGGACAAAATAGAACATGCTCAGCAAATAACCAGAAACAGTTTTTGGATAAATATACACACACATGCACATGTATGTATATATATATATATATATATATATATATATATATATATATAATGTGTATACACACATTTCAACAAAGACGTCCGGCCGATATATTGTAACTTCCATTCCAATGGTGTATGTAACATGATTTCATCATAACTTTCAAACCCCCACCCCCCTGTACTTGAGCTTTGTACAAGCAAACACTTAGACAATATGTATGCAAAGAAGGGTGGACAGAAATACTAGTTCTCCTTTTAAGGCAGTGAAACTCGTGCACATCAGTGGCGGGTCATCAGTGAGTCAGAGTACTGCCTTTTAAGATTTCTTTTAAAGAAGCCTTAGTGAATACAGAGAAACGACTGCATTGCTGAATAATATCAATATCATGCTCCCTATTCAGCACATGATGGGACAATGGAGAGAAACTTGTGTACGTGTGTGAGATCCTGGGATGACTGTGTGAATGTGTGCCAGGGCTTGATGGTGCAAAGAAGCAATACTGCAAGTGTGAGCAGATGCTGGTGCTTTGAATGTGTGTGTGTCTGTGGGTGTGTGTGTGTGTGTGAGTGAGAGAGAGAGAGATGTGGGCAGCTTAAGAAGGCCTGGAGAGAGGCCAGCCAGCTATAGACTGTGAATATTAATGTGTTGTAACCTTGACACAGGAGGAGTTACAGGTACTGGAGAAGAGCCTCCTCTGATGACATCAGACAAGAAGACAGGGACTCCTACTTGATGTAACACTCCAAGGCAGGACTCCTCACCTCTATATCCTTCCTTTCTCCTCAGAATATAATCTCAACCTACACCATTCTCCCCTAATCAAGTCTCCTTCTCTTAAATCTGCTTCACCGCCTCCATCATCCACACCTTTATATCTCGCCATCTGTGTCCTCAGCTGATGTACGCTTTTCTATACTTAATCTTTACGTCACCCCTCTCTGAATTGTGTTTCCAACTTCATCATTTCCTCTCCTTTTTCTGACCTCCTGTAACAGCTCGTGCCTTCTACCATAGTTCCTCTTTCCCTCTATTCCTCATCTCACATTATGCTTTCCTCTGCAGATTTCTCCCTTTAATCGTTTTCCTTCCCCTTTCTCCCTCAGTTCTCCATTATCTAACCACCTCCCTCATTCATCCTTTCTTTTGTTTTCATCTTGTCCTCCACATGATATTTTAAACATGACTAGTGAGCAACCACATAGAATAGTACAGCTAATACTTAAGTCCCATTATTAGAAAAGATGAGGTGATCAAAATGTCAAAGGATTAAAAATACTAATACCCTTCAAAGTTAGGTAAATAAACGGGGTCAGGTGATGAGATGGGGAAATGCAGGCAAAGATAATGAACATATAAAACAATGGAAAGTGAAGTGAGCAAGTTCAAGTTTTCTGAACAAACTAATCAGAAGTTGGTTAAAGGTAACCAGAAACGCCTACAGGTTTTTGATGTTTCCGGTGTGTGCCAGGGGGTCAGACCGGCGAATCAGAAGCCGTGCAGAGAAACCTCATGTTTTTACTTTCCTGTCCCATCATCTTCTATTCTTTCTCAACCTTTATTTGTTACTTCCCATGTTTCTCCTCTCCTGCAATCCCTTCTCTTACACTAACTCGATCTACTTGCACTTGTTCTTGCTTCATTGTTATGTTGCCTTCTCCCCAACTTTTTCTCCCACTTATCTCCTCTTTTTTTCAAGAAACTTTTCCTCCTGTAATCCAGCTTTACTTGTATGTCAGATCTTTTGACTCCTCCTGCCACCTCTTGCCCTCTCTTCTGCTTTTGTCCATCTTTTTGTCATTCCTCTCGTACCCTTTTCCCCTCTGTTCTGGCTTCTGTGATTCCGGCTGTAATACTAAACTCTTATCTGTCTTTCTATCCCAGTGTTGTTCTATTCTTTCTCTCCCTCTTTCTCCTCCAAACCCTACCCCCACCCTCTTTCAGCTCACTGCCAGGCTACCACAGCCCAAACTGTTCAGCTGCAACTGTTCCAAGCCCAATAATTACAGCTTGTCAGAAAGAATTAATTTTCTCATTTCTCATAAAGACGTGTAAAAAATTACCATGTTATTATAACACTGCCACTCTCTTGAGGCACCAACGAAAACCAAATTTAATTTCGGAAATTCTTCCCTCGCACATTAAATTAAACACATAAATAAGAGTTTAGGAATTGGGGGAGAGATTGTCGGGTGGGGGAGCATATGTTCGTTAGACCAGCCCCAGCTCTGGGTAATGGCCGTCGTAATGTTTTGATGGGCCCGGCTATTGGTAAGCACCAATACATTTGCATGATCACCGCCGCGGCAGGCAAGCGAGCTGCCAATTAGCTCTCACACATCTCTGGACAGTGCTGGGAGAGAGAGGACAGGGGATCTGTTTGGCATAAGAAATACACAGCAAGATATGGAACACAGCTAATTAACAGCCACGTATGGAGAAAAGCATATTTACAGCAGGGACATCCTCGAAGGGATGTGTGGCTTTTCATGGAGAATTATATCTGCTGAGGGAACATTTATGACTTTAAGTAGAGAAAGGCTTCTGGATCAGTGTTGCAAATCCTAAAAACATGGCAACAGAGCATGCATGCACGATAAAATGTGTTTAATAGTGACTGTCTCTATTATGTAACGATTACCTTAAATGTAAATGAATGGTATTTGTATAGCGCTTTTCTGGTCATGTTGCTCACTCAAAATGCTACAGATAATGCTTTAATACTTCCTTAAAATTAATTTGTGGTCTATTGACAAAATGCTATTCACTGGGATAAAGCAAATGCAGCTGATAAATAAGAATCTGCATGATCATGCATTTCTAAGATGCATGACTTCAATCTTTAAAAAACTCTTTTGCTCTCGATCTGTTTGATGTAGCAACAAAAAGTTTTCAAATTGGCTTTTTTTATATCAAAGATCAAACATGAAATATTTTAGAGAGAAATAATTAGCCAGTTTTTAAGATTTTTTTTAACTAAAATTATTTGAATTTTTGACTGTGTGAAAAGACTGCGATTAAAATATAACACAAACTACACAGCTCTTTGCATGCTTTCATTATGGGGCACTTAACTTGGGAATGCGTGATTTTTAACAGGCTACTTGTGATCGCTTATTAAATACAGTAAGTTGAGGAAAAATAATGACAACTAGAACTTGTGGAGCCTTTGACAACACATCAAATGGCATACTTTTCCAACATGGAGGTAGGAACAGTGAAGACAAAAGAGCGGAATGGTTCCTAAAATTAGATCTGTTAATAAAGCTAACTAGAACAACTAAACATGGCTGGAGAAGAACTAAAAGTAAAACCAATATTACCAACATAGTGAAAAAAATAAAGCAAAGACAAGCCCAAAAACAAAATGAAATTCATTATCTGAAAAAGGACAAATATCCAAACTTAAATCACAACAATTTACCACACAAACCACAAATATTTGTGTGGAGAGATCACACACAGTGTGAACTATTAAGGATACGGTGGACATAATTATCAAATTGAGTATAGCTTCACAAACTGCTGGTACTGTAAACTCCAGCTTCTCATTAGATGATCATAAACTCAACAACTTCAGGGGAGGCTGTAAATAATAGAATAGGTAAAAGAAAATGTCATGATACTACAATTTAAAATGGTTGAACAATTAGCAACATCATAAGAAATGTCAGCTCCTGAAACAAATGATCTGGCAGGCTTGTGTAATGTTGACAATGTTCACTATTTAGTATCACATTTATACAAGTCTAACAAGCATATTTCTAAATTCATCAATAGCTCATTTCAACATCACATTCTCAGTATTGGAGTATGAACTGATTGGCATTCAAACTGTATAGAAGCAGCATGCAAGAAGAATGAAGTCAGATGTTATGAAAGTGTGATGAAACTGATTTTGGACGCCAACTCCTCTCACTGTGACGGGGAACTCCTACAATGACACAAACTTATCCAAACACAAATGAATGTGGTGTCCCCTCCAACTCCCTGGCACAGTGAAGACAGGGACTTTCCCTGCCTCCAGCGCTGGATAGACACACGGACACATGGACACACACAAATGTTCCCAGGGCCATGCACGGCGAAAGGTCACCCCTGCTTGTAACACACGCAGTGGGCAGAGTCGTGGCTGATATGACAAGGCCACAGCAAACACTCGTACATCCGTAGACTTACACAGAAACACAAGCAGACCACGGTCGATGCAACCAGTGCCAGCTAAATCTCAGCAGGGCAGCGATGGGTCCGCAATCTGTGATCGTGACACCGCCTTGACACTGTCTGGACCTCTTCATACACAAATAGATGCAGGCACAAACACACAATAAGACCAAGCAGACACTATCACGCTACTTCGTGGTCATTTGTCTCCTATCTGGTCTTGTTCTCGCTCTCCTCCTCTGACTCCAGGCCTTTGTGCTCTAATAGCATTATCTGCTGCCTTTTGTCATCACAGCCAATGTGTTACTGATGCACCACAACATGGAAAGTAATCCAACAGTCACAGTTTTTTTTAACAAAGTTTTTAGATGAACTGTCAAAGTTTCTGAGACATAAGGACAAAAAGCTGCAGAATATTAGTTCATGGACAGGAAGAATCTTATAAGGCAGACATGATAGCGAATCACAGACACTAATAAAGATTTAAATCTTTATAGGTACTTAGACATCCTTTCCTATACAGTATACCCACAGCAACTCTTCAAACTTAATTAATTGCAATATGCTCATTATAGATGTGTTTTGATCTATCTTTTGGTTAACTGGCCTTAATCTGTATCATGTGTGCATGCAGACTGACTACTTGTGTAGTTGTAAATGTATGATTATGAATGTGTCAAAAAGAGATCACAGCCACACTGATGACTCATGATTAGATTAGTTTCTAAATATTTCTCCCCTCTGTGGTGGACTGTATAAGAGGCTGTCGTGGGTGGATATTTTGCAAATGTGAAACTAAATGTGCATGTTTGAACCTGTCTTTGTTACATAGTGTAATAATGCACAGAGGCTACAATACTAATCTCAACTGTTTGCCTGTGCTGTTTTAGTATGCAAAATCTATTTCTTAATGATCACTGGTTGTGCAATAACTAACTGTTCAAAGAAAAGTGTTTACCTTATGTGTCTAAGTACAGTATATACGTATGGGTCAAGTGGTCCATGCAATGTAAAAGTCATGATCAGAGGGGTAACACGTGGATCTCTAGACCTCTGTGTACTTGGCATTTTATTGTAACCATGTGGACTTGACCACTTGTGTCATTAAAAGTTTGTATGCACCAGCACGTCTTTCTAAAGATGGTGCTTCTTTGATCATGTCCATGGTTGTGGCCCTGAAAGACTGAAAGAATGGCCAATGAATGGCTGTGTGGTGCCCACAGATGTCCATGTACATGTCAGTAAATGAGCAGAAATGGGTTCTAAATTGACAGGATATATTTCCATCATGTATAAGACTTAATACCCTTGAGATTAGACTTTGTGATTTAGAAATAAAAACAACGCTTTGTGTATGTAAACACTAGCATTCATTTGGAGCCTTACCAGTTACTTGATGAACAACCAGAGGGAAGCAATGTCCTGGAACTGCTCTGTCCACTGATCTGCTTCACTCCTTGACAGAATACAAAAAAATACAGAAGAGGTGTAGTATTTGTTAACCATTTGCAAAAAACATTTATGTGTAGTTTATATCAGATCCCATCACATTCAGATGTCACAAAATCGGAGTCAAAGGAAGTTCCTTAAAAAGGAGGGAATAAACGATAATCTTCCAAACTATAAAGATTGCTCTGCACTTAACTTTTTCAGAACTATTCAGTGACCAAAACTCTCATTTCTTTCAGTGACAAACTAATTGATCTAAACTTTCCTCATTCTCCCATTTACAGGATTCTTTTCTTTAAAAAAAAGAGGCTAAGGATGGCAAAAGTAATACTAGTGCTCAACACCCTTCCTTTCTTCCTTTCCTCATTCCTACTTCCTTTCCTCTCCCTGACCATCCCCCTCAGGCTCCCGACATTCCTCCTGCCCTCCTCGTTCACACCAGAATTCTTCCATCTATAAATATCAACAAGAGACTCTATAGAACTACATACACACATATTGTAAACACACACATGCACCAGTCTAAACCAATGAGCACAGTGGCGTATTGTGCCAGCAGAGCCAATACACACTTCCACAGCCATTGCTCCCCATGGAAACAGGCGAGTGTGTTCGCACACACATGTGACGTTGACGATGTAACCGCACACTGGCTGTCTTAGACAATAAGCTATTTCAGGGCCAAATCGCTGACAAAAATCCATTTTTCCACCCCACTAAAAAAGATCAGGAATGAGGGAGGGAGAAAGAGCAAGATAGAGAGAAAAGCTGAAATCAAATAAACAGTGGCGTACATCTCTCTTAAGCTGGATTTATCTCTGTATTTTGTCATCATTCTAATTTATTCCCCAACCTGCTTACAATTACAGCCTTTTCAGAACTCATATTGCCGGCTTGTTGTTGTTCTCAGAGATTGCGTGGTATCTGCAGATGAATGAACGGGGGACTTGCATAAGGTGGAAAAGCTCCTAGTGTACTTTTGTAGATTATCTACTTGATACCGATTCATTTTCTCCCTCTCTTGTCACAGTTTTGTAAATGGAGGCAATGTAGGACAAACATGCAAATGGGCACACACAAACACACACACACACACACACAGATATGCATGCACTGTAGAGGAGTGTAGAGGATGGGAGTGGGCTCATCATCTTTAGTTGTGATTATAACACTTGGCAAGCTCTTCCCTGCCTGTTTGCCTGCCTATTGCCTTACAAATGGATTAGTAAGCCGTGTTCCATTTGTGTGTGTAGCTTCTCCAAGATTTAGGCAGACTTACAAATAACACCAATCAGATTTGGGAACAGCCGTTGTGTAGTCTTTTCTGGGGGAATATTGAGAGATGTGATTAGGGGACAACACTTTGGTATTACTTGTATGCACTTCATCTGGAAGACCTTTGGACTGTGTGCTTATGTGCGCATGTACGTGTGTGTTACGAAGGTTTGACATGTCCCATAACAAGGAAGTCTGCCTTAAACTTTTGGAATCAGTCAGTGGTTAATCCGTAGGAGGCCGGTTTGCTTTTCTCCGAGTTCAGAAGTAACACAGAGGAGGACAACACCGAAGAGAGGGAGATACAGGCTGAGATATTTAATAAAGTCAGCCTGGTTTCACTGTGCAGGACAGCTTATTTCATTGTGAAACATGATTAATGTTTTATCGTGGGGGGAAAAAGACAAGCCTTCTTGTGCTAAACTGCTCCTAACTATAAACAGAATAAATGATATTTAAAAAAAGCTATGTTTAAAAGGGTGTCTGGATGCATCTCTATTCCGGAAGGATAATGTAAGAGGGGGGATTAGAGTGAAAAAACACTAAGCAGAGTCCCGTTATATGACTGGACAGCATATGGTCATTGTGAAATTTGTGATGGGGATAATCAGTGTGTAAGATGTGAAATCCTGAATATTGACTGCAAATACACCAGCATTCAGTCTCAAATGTCTCATAGGGACGGCTTAATGTTGAGTGTGTTTTGTTTAGATTTCGGGGATTAGAATTTTGCCATCATGGTACTAATAGTCATACCGATACTGTTTATCAATCTGATAATAAAAGCAAATTAAACTAATTAAAGAACAACAACACTGACAGTAGTTGGGTTCACTGTCATTTAAATTTAAAATATTTGCAATAAAGTTTCAAATTATTGTGCCAGTTTAACAGATAATTAACGTGAAGCGCTTCAACTCTATTCTCTTCTGGATAAGGTCTTGAAACACCTAGAACATGACTTCTAGCTGCACATTCTGGACACAACAGAAGGGACCGACAAGCATTTTCATGCACACACCATTAGAATAGCTGCCACATTAAAGCCTGGCTCACGCAGAAAAGGGACTTTGTTTGCTGATGACAATGCCAATATTCCAATTTATTTACGCTGAGACAGCTACCTAAAATGTTGAGGCAAACCTTTTTAAGAGATTTATACTTTTGAAATATCTGAATTAGACTTTTCCAGAACAGGCACCTCAGCAGTTTGTTCATAGCGTTAATAGTTTGTTAGCTATGAGAGATCACCACCTGTTACACCCTCTGTATACTGCATATGTTTAAGTCCACAGAAATCATCTTTGATCAAATTTCTGTGGCTTCACTGTAATTATAGAAGTGTACATCCCATTAGGCTTAAAGGGAAGAAGAAGCAAGCCCTGAAAGGGAGGTGTACTCAGGTAATACAACTAAACAGTTTCAAAAGAGGTGTTCTTTACAAACCAAGCCTCAAGTCAAAAAAACTTTACCTCTCTGCATGTCAAAAGCTGGCACAAATTCTGACAGGTCATTTTTTTCATTTCAGGAGTAAAATAGAGGTGGACAACAGTCTACTTTTTACAGTACAATTTCAAAAAAGGTGTCATTTTAGACCTTTGCTCTGTCTGGAGGCGTCTGCTCTGTTCAGAGCATAAAGTACCAATGAGAATTTCATAGCCTTTCATGTGTGATGTGAGTCAGGGCAAAAGAATTAAAGAGTATTAAAAAGACATCAATATATGATTCTTCATTTGAAATGAAGCTTTTTATTTTTATCTGTTTATCTTTTTCCTACTTTATGTCTGTGTTGACTCAGGTCAGTCCATATTTGCTAAGAGGCACCTTTATCACCAACTGTATAGTGGAATATATACGGTTTATTTATTGAATAAGAAAACCCTGTCAACAAACAATTCTTGTCTGAGATGAGCACAAAATGTTTTAAGTGCTTTACTGTGGAGCAACTATTTTGGAACAAACTCTTCTTTCACTCTCATAACATTATAAAAACGAAAGCACCAACTTAAGAGGAGCAGAACAAGGTGTTTTTGGCAGTATATGGGAAAAGTGAGTGTACACATTTGTGCTTCTGCTGACCCCAGAGTACAGTTAGTGTGAATACAGCTCAAAGCTGAGCTTCCATTAAGGCCCTTTCAACACAATGGCTTTCTCTCTCAGAGACTGTCTGATGGAAATCTGCTTTTGTTGCCTCAGTTCAATGTCTCTGCTATCTCCTGATGGAAGGACAGAGAAAAGATGGTCTGAATGGGTCTCTATAGTTTTATGTTCCACACAGTTCAGACACACACACATACACAGAGACACACCACACCACATCACACTCAGTTCTTACTCCTCAACAATGAAATCAATGCTCTCAGTTTTCCTCTCTGTGCACAGCATCTCATGCTGCCAAAGGCTTCTTGTGATCAAACACCACATCATGTTCTGCAACTTCTGTTACTGATGCTAACACAGTACTGCCTTTGTAGTCGGGCCCTCCTGTTAATTCACATTGTATTCTGTCAAAAAATAAGACTAATATTGTTTTATTTATGTTTTCTTTTTTAGGTAGAAATTCATACTTATTTTTCATTTGTCAACATTTTCGGTTCTTCAGTGACACTTGGTTAACTTCAATCACTACAGTTCAAAATAAGGGCTTGCTGCTGTGCCCTTGTCTTTAAATAACACTTTTCCTGTATTTATTTCCGTACTTTCTCACCTCCTCTAACTGCTGGTTCATTAAAACTACCAGTACAACCTCTAATCAGCAAAAAATGTGGTGGTGATAACTTCACTTTTGGTGTTTTTCCACGGTAATCACTTCCACGTCTATGTTCGACCAATCGCACAATACTTCTCAGAGCCCCGCAGGAAGAAAGTTCTGCTTATCTGATTTGTCGAAAACCAGCCGCAAGAACTTAAAATCCTAAGCTGCAAAAACAAAATTGTAGAGGTTTTTGCTTCTTGGTGTATGTAACAGGCTATCATTTGTTCATCTGTCACATAAACGCCGGCTGTTGTACAGCATTAATGTAGGAGTAAGGAAAAATAACTTGAGATGTTATGACATCAGAGTAGAGCCCGGCATTGGGACTGGGATCCGCAGGACCCAATGCAAATCTTGCAGGAGTGGGCAATTTTAAGGTAGCATTGGGCGGGAGTGGGCAGCCAAGATTTAACAGCAAATCAGTAGACGAGGGTGAATTTAAACTGAGGTTTATAAAGATATAAGACAGGAGAAAATGAACCAAAATGAAAAAAAGGGAAATCAAATGCATGGAATAACTTTAAAATTGTTACAAATAAAGAAGGCAGAGGGCTGGAATTTGTGCACTGTGAAAAGGTTCTTGTGTACAACAGACACAAATTTGGATATTCAGGGTTGAGATGACACATCAGATTAAGTAGTAAAGATGTCTTTTCCATAGTACTGTCATAATTCTAGTAGTTTTAGTGTATCCTGTGTAATTTTAATGTACAGCAAGTCTGATTGTTCCTCAAGGTGCCTCAGGGTTTTCAGCTGTTTTAGCTGTATAAAATATAAAATTTTCACTTTTAAATTGATTGATCTTTAAAAACTACTTTTATTCAATATTCTGTATAATATACCGCCTTGGTCAAGTAATAAAACTGTTCTATTAAAAAGGTCGGCAGGACCCATGTAGGTTTGGACGCAAATATTGCGGGAGTGGGCAAGAGTGACTGAGACAAGCTGCAGGAGTGGGCGGTAATGGTTAGAATTTTATTGGGAGTCAGATTTAAAAAGTACGGCTCTGCTGCAGAGTTCAGTTGGCTCTGCTCTCTCCATCATGTTTAATGGAGAGAGGGAAATATATATGAAACAAAGTTTTTCTGTGACCTTTTTCCCTCATCAATTAAACTTTTCCAGAATTGTTTCCACACTTGTGAATAAATCTATCAATGAATCCTGCTTGTATGTCTCATGCTTGCAAAAAGGACGCCCTCCAGTTTCTTGCCTTACACAATAAAAAATCTAAGCTTCAGCCAAAAGAATCACCTCATCACCTTCCTTTTCAAAGCATCAGTGTTTCAAGTGGACGCCAAAATGCTTGTTGTTGGTCAAAATTTTAACCTCTTCACTGATGATGCTGAGGGCTTGGCTGCTGTTATCCAATCCCGGCTGGACCACTTCATAAGTATTATTCTGTACTTCAGCTTCTGGTCATTTTTAATTCATCCCCTCATCACCGAGCCAACTTCTGCCTCTGGTAAAACTCAGTATTGTACTAGAGATAGGAATAAGGTTAGTGTGACATTTTTCTTGGAAAATAACAACTGATTATAATTATAACTGGCTATTTCTCTTTCACTTGTAATTTCTGGGTCATATCATTCAAAGGTTGCTGCACCCCAGGTTAGTCTAGGAAGAGCTTTCTGGCATAAAAACCTAATAATTCAGAACATAATGGCCACCTAGCAGACTACACCTGGAGGGGGGAGAACTACAGGACAATCCTGCAAGTGAAGGCACGCATAAACACAAGCAAAAGCTTGCATTTACATTTACTTGTAAGTGTAGATGTAAAATCCCCTCCAATACATCTATTTATACAGTAGTTCAGTATTAAATGAACAAGGTACAAGTGGGCTGTTTACAGGGGTGAAAGAAAGCTGGTATGGCCCGGTAGCTACTGTCTACTGCTAAGAGTTTCAGTAGCAGTACACAGTACCAGGAATATACATTTTTACATGCAATATAGTATAACTGAATATTGTTTTGAGTTGGAAGTGACTTTTTGCATTTTGTACATCAGAATCTTGCTAGGGTCATTGATAATCATTTTTCATTAATTTTTTCTCCTTCAATGTGTTAATGCATATGTTCTCCTAAAAATGGATTTAGCTCCAAAGGCTGCAAATCAGGATTAATACTTTGGCTACTTAACATTATAAATTATATAAAGATATACATCTTATATGGTGGCTTGGGTAAAAAAATATTGATATGAATTTTGGTTGATATCACCCATCCCAAGTCTGTAGTAATCCAAGAAGTTAAAACTACTTTCACCCTTGGCTGTTTATAATATGACGGTAGAAAGATCACAGGACCTGGTTATGGAACAAGACTCTGTATACATGCCAGTTCCCTGTATGAAAGAGAGGTGGAAATATGTATACACAGTGATTAGAAACACATTAAGATAGAGTGATGAATGTAACCATATATATGAGGAATCACAAGGTCTCTTAAAGACATAATCATTTGTATCTTTATTTCTTTCCCCTCAGTAATATTTACATTCAGTGTTATCTGTATTTGCTGCAGCACAGCAGCCCCATTGCATGAAGGAACAGCTGCTGTTTTGTTGTTCTAACAGACAAGAGAATTGAATTGCCTTATCATAGCGTAGTCCTCCGGTTGAGATCCGACTCTGGATTGTTCCAGGTCATCCTGAACCTCTTCAGGTTTCTTGGCTGTTATACTTCTAACAGTCTTCGTCAACTATCATAGATTTCACTAACTAATTTTCC